>JAYXIM010052144.1:0-11532 GCA_037575425.1 Anastrepha fraterculus | reverse complement strand
TTCTCTAATCCTGACATATAAAAGTCACCCCTCGTAATCTACCAGCCTTCATTTTACACACTTTACCTCATTTTCGTCATAAACTTTTACCGATTCGGTAATATTCGCTGTATTGTTTTAAGATTCGAAATCTTGCATCTGTCAGTTGTCACCCACAGCCAAGTACGAGTCATGAGTCATAAGCTATTTGTCATCTGCATTTTCCCGCCAGCATTAAAAACTCGGCGAAAATCGCGTAAGCAGTTATCACGCCCATCAAGACAAGAAGATTTAAAACTCATTTTAAATTCCATCAGACTTTCAAAGGCCATAAGGAAAAATTCAAGCGCCTGTTTGTCATAATTTTTTCTGCATGCTGATATTTTGAACTTTTTCACTTCTACTAATAAATTCTGCACTTTAATATTTCGCAATCTCGAATATTGCGCCAACACATCTCCGACTCACTAACACTCACCTGCCAACACAATCCAATAAATTTCGGCAGTACAAATGGGTCCAATGGGTGTCCTAACTCACACCAATTTTTACGAATTTCGAACGAAATCTGATAAAGGCATAAATTTTCGTTGCTTTGCAAAAAAAAAAAACAAAAATGGGGGGAAAAATTGCTACTAGAACAGAAAGCGAGTCAAGGGGTTACAACTGCAGGCAGCGCAATTTTGCTGCAAGCAGAGACAACAGAAAATTCGTTTTAAATTTTGTATGAAATTTTTGCTACGTTGGCCTAAAAATTATGGCTTCATTTGGCATGTATGTGAAGTGTTTTTTGTTGTTGCTGTATTTTTTGTTCATTTGCAAAAGCCGATTCTCCGAAAAGGGAATGTTGTCTGCACGACTGCATGTTTTTCTCCACTTTTATTTCTGATTTTTGTTTTTTTTTTTCGCTCGTACGCTCCAGAAATATTGAGGAAGACTTCAGAGAGTAAAAGTTGTTGTTTTTATGTTGCAAAATGCAAGCAAGTAGCAGTTATAATTTTTTGTTTTTTTTAGTCTTTTTTTGCTTTTCCCCTTGCACACTTACTGCTAATTCGTAGAGCCAAAGTTATGCTTTTTTTATTTTACTCTTTTAGCTAAACAAGTCGCTAAGCATGCAAGCGGCGAGTCAGGCGAAATAAAAAAAAAACAACTACTCGTGCTTAGTATATAGAAGCAGTAGAGCAGTGAGAATCGTATTCGCAAAGTAGCAAGCTATGTTATTGCTATACCGAACAACAACAACAACATATTAAAGCACCAATAAAAGAACGAGAATTTTAGCAGCAGCGAAAATTCACTTAACCAGAAGTACAAATTGGTCAGTATGCATGTGTGTACTCCGTTGGTCTGCTACAGTGATAGTCTAGAGACGGCGAGAGGCAACTATTACAACGGATAGTGAAATCAACGAATTTATGCTTGAAATCCAGAATTTCGACATGTGGTGCAGGACGAGTGCCGAGCATGTGAGAGCGATGGGGGAAAGAAAGAGGTGGAAAAAGAGAATTTTGTTGTCAATAGAATTTTTTTTTCTTCGTAGAAAGTTGTGGTAACATTACCACAACCATGGTACAGGAAGTGAGGAGCGCGAAACAGCGGCGAGTGACTATTTCTAGGAAGCAGCGGTCAATTAACTAAGAGTTTGTCGAGCTGCCTTTTGGGGTTGGAGCTAAAAGAGTTTCAGCTGGAAAAATCAGAAACACTGAAAAACACCAGTGGAGTTTTGCCTGCTCCCAACGAGTTGCGAAATTTTTGAACTCTCTACAAACTCTGTACTCCATCAGTTCAAAAACACTGAGACCTAATGATCTGTCACAAGAAATAGTCAGACTATCTGAAAACAACGTGCGAGAAAAGTTGTCTAGAAAAAATTTAATTTTTTTACGTTTCATATTGCAATGCAATACTCAGTATTTCATTTTCTCATCAATTTAATTTTTTTTAAAGACTTTACAATTTCTCAGGACTAAATTTTCAAAAAATGTTTTTAATTACCTTCACTCAGTCTATGAAATTAATATGGATATCAAACGATAGAGTATTTATTCAGCTATTAAACAGATTTTTGCAGCTTTCCCTCTGTTAAAATTTAGGTAAATAATGTCCTTTGAAAAATTGTATACTCAAATATTCTTGAAATTTTCTAAACAATAATTGTGAAAAAAATTCAAAACTATATAAACGCCTCTTGCTCTTGTATAGGTATGTAAAATGGCAAGAGTGCCACAGGCCAGCCCCGACGAGAAAGAGGGGGATCGGGGACTTTTTACCCAAGTGCTCAGAGGGGCCCGGACTCGAGAGTAATTCGAATTATATGAATTAGACATAATTGGAAAGGGCAATTTGCAATTTTCCCCCGGGGCCCGGATATGCTCTCTACGGCCCTGCCACAGGCACACTTCAAGTAGCACTTACGTGCCGTTTTGATACCATAATGTGGACCATTATCTGTGCAAAGAAAAGTTATGTGAAGAGAAAACCTTCTACAGCCAGTGCTGTTGATGTAGTGGAGCAGAGAAGAGGGATCTAGGCTGGAGAATTTCTTCAAGTCATCCCCAAAGCGCACGCTAAAGAATCTCAAGCGTCTAGCCGCCAGAGCCGGACATTTGCAGAGAAAATGTTCAACAGTCTCTTTCTCTGCAGGATCCCTACAGCTTCTGCAATAGGGGTTGTACGGAATTCCAAGCTTCTCCGCATGAGTACCGATCCCCCAGTGACCAGTGGACACCGCAATGAGTTTGGAAATTGAATGGCGGGGGATTCCCATCACCTTAAGCGTTCTATTTCTATCGTATTGAGGCCATAGTGTTTTCGAAATAGCGCACGATGAGACAGACCTCCATCTGTCTTGCGCTTTTCCTAGAAAGAAATTGTGTAGTTTCCCTTTAACAACGGACAAAGGGACACTGATGTCTGCGAGGTGGACAGCTGAAACCGGTTCTGTCGACCCCTTCCTGGCAAGCTCGTTGGCAATTTCATTTCCCTCTATATTCCTGTGCACAGTAACCCAGATAAGGGAGATGTTTCCTGTTCGATCGAGATGTTTGAGTTCCTCCTTACAGGAGTTCACTAGAAGAGAGCTGCAATACGGCGACGATAGGGCCTTGATCGCAGCTTGACTATCCCTCCCAACAGCGATCTTAAAGTATTTTGCATGCCTGCAGGATCGCGAAGCACTCTGCTTGAAAAACGCTGCTCGTTTCCGGCAGTTTAAAGGAGACCGAAATGCTGGCTGATTTGGAAAAAAACCCCGCTTCCACTTCAGATTCCATTTGGGTTCCGTCAGTGGAAACAGAGGTATCTATATCCGTGCCGACTCTCCCCTCCTTCAAGTCTTGCCTGCTCGGAAAGATAGCCCTAGCACAACCCTCAAAACAGAGTTTGCGGATGGAAAGATCAGTGCGAAGAACAGAGAAGGAAGGGGAGATCTGCTTTAAGATGCTACTATGGCCTACAGGAAATTGTCTCCAGAGGCCAAGCTCCTTCAACCTGATAGCGCTCTGAGCAGCAATGGATTTAACTTGCAGATCCACAGAAAAAAAATAGTTTCAAACTTTAAAGTATTTAAAAAAATTAAGTTCATAACTAAATAAAAAACTGGGTATGCGGCATTACTATGTAAATTATTTTGGTAATATTTTTTGTGTAATATTTTTACTTACGTAGGCACTCAACTAATTTTCCCTGGATAAAACAAATGTTTTTTGTTGCATGGTTTAAGCGGTAAAATGCACTTGGGTGCGAAATCGAGGGGCACTGCTACCTAAATATCTAAAATATCTTTCAGAAGACACTTTAGAACTCCTTGAGAATACCTAAAGCGACTGTGGATGGGGAATATTGAAACTCCGGGGCATAAAGGCCTTTCCGAATGTACCTTCAGACTGCCTTTTCCCTGCTTAATTGCCCTTGTACGCAGAACCCAACAACCTTGCGATCTAAAGGATCTCTGAGAAGACTCCCGGAAAACAGTTAAAAGAGGACCTGGTGCCTGAAAGTGTTTTGAGAATATACCTTCAGTCTGCCTGATAAAAGATGAAATGTTCTTGGATGCTGAATACATTGCATTTCTACCTAAAATACCCCCCAATGACAGCTTCAGACTCTCTAACAAAAGTTTAAAAGCGAAATTTAGAAAGTCTGTGATTTGAAAGGCCTTTCAGAAGGTACCTTTGTCTGATCCTTGCGGAAATCGCTTTGTATGCAAAACCCAGAAGCTTGGGAATTTGAAAGAACTCTCAGAAGACTCTCTGAAAACAGTTAAAAGGTCTTCGTCTTTACAGACTAGAGAGTCTGACATCTAAAAAAGAGTAGATGAAGTAACCTTTAACGCGGAATCGAGGGGCACTGCTAGCTAAAATATCTTTTATAAGACACTTTAGAACGCTCTGACAACAGATAAAAAGACTTTTGAAGCGGAATATAGAAACTCTATGACCGAAAAGCTCTTTCAGATAGGAAGCTTCAGACTGTCTATAGAATAGAACAGATGAAATGCCTTTGGCTGCAGCATCCTGAGCACTGCTAGCTAAAAAATATCTTTAGATTCGTAAAAATCTTAGATTTGCCGAATACAGAGAGACTTCACCTCAGTCAAAGGGCGTTTAGAAGATAAAGGCCGATTGACTTATAGCAGATGAAAACTACTTGATAAAGAATCTAGAATGATTGCTAGCTAAAGAATCTCGCAAAAGATACCTTTAGACTCACTGACAACAGTTAAAAGACCTTCGCTTGACGAGAATACAGCGTATGGCAACTAAAAGAGCTTTAAGAAGATAACTGCAGACTGTCTGGATGCAGAGTCCAGAATCACTT
This sequence comes from Anastrepha fraterculus, assembly GCA_037575425.1. Classification (NCBI taxonomy): domain Eukaryota; kingdom Metazoa; phylum Arthropoda; class Insecta; order Diptera; family Tephritidae; genus Anastrepha; species Anastrepha fraterculus. Next base: position 6,735 of record JAYXIM010052144.1, on the reverse strand, counting down.
CTAGCTAAAAGTTCACCAAAAAGATACCTTTAGATTACTTGACAAAAAGCATCTCGGATGCAGAATATGGAGGCTCTAGGGCTTCATTACTCCAGAATGCCGAGCTAAAATGCCTTTGTCTGCAGAATGTAGGGCACTGTGATCTAAAAGTTGCCTTAGATGATAAAAAAAATATAAAAACATAATTGACGCTTACCTCGCGGCGAATTCGTGCTCCTATTTGTGGTGTGGAGGGATCTTCAGGATCACCTCCGAATGGTAGATGATTTTTTATGAGCATCTTTTTTATGACAGAAGTATACTCGGAGGTTTGCCAGTACTTACCAAAGGGCGATTGCTACCTTTTCTAACGTTTGGTGTTTCATGCCCGGGCTTTCGGACTACTGAATGGTAATAAAGCTTTCTTCAGAAGACAACCTCGTACAAACTAAGGTTACATGTATTTTGGTTTTTTCCTAAGTGAGGCTGGGCTGCGATGTAGTTTTTCACGAGTTCCAAAGAAAAACTAAACTGCCTTTAAGGCCCTCGCCTCATTTGAAATGGTGGTTTTTGGATGTTTCTTTAAAAGCGTGTACGGAAACGAAAAAAGGTTTTTTATTCTTGTTTGCAGTATTTTATTTCTTGATTCTTTGTTAAAAAAAAAATTTTTTTTTTGGCATTGCGAGGTTCGTTCAAAAAGTTTTCAGCTTTGAAAAAATGGTTTTCCAACAAAAAGGTATTGGATTCCGGGACTCACAGGTGTCTTAAATCAAAAAGAACGAAAAAGTTCTTATTAAGTATGAATTATATTTAAAAAAAAATTTTAATTTGACAAAATGGTGGATGTTCAAAGATGAAAAACCGTTTTTTGACTTTAAAGGTCCGAAAAAAATAAAAACATTTTTTCCCCCAAATAATCGTAGTTCACACAATAACGCCATCAATTCTACGTCATTTAAATTTTATTTCATCAAAATCGGTTTAGTAGAACCGGCTATAGCTGTGTCCATTATTCATGTGAAGACCATTTTTTGAAGGCTGACAAATTTTTTAGCGAACCTTGTGTGGCCAAAAAAAATTTGTATTTTTTAATAATAAACCAAAAAATAAAATACTCGAAATAAAAATAAAATATCTTTTTTCTTTTCCGTTTTGCACGGTTTTAAAGAAACACCCAAAAGCCACCATTTCAAATGAGGCGAGGGCCTTAAGATCCACTGCCTACGAACAAATTCAGAATAATTAAATTACATTGAGCTCGGATTCTTGGATTCGCTGATTACAAATCGAATGTCAAATATACAAAACTCAAAATTGCGGTACTCAGCGGCTTTAAAATCCTCAGATTATTCAGTTTAATGACTTTTTGATTTTGCGTGTATCATTTAAATTTCAAAATTAATTCTTAAATATTGAAATTAATTCTTAAACTTTAAAATTAATTCTTAGATTGGGAAATTAAATCTAAAATTCTGAAAAACTCATTTCGACTTTTATTTAAGCTTAGGTTGAAATTACAATTACGTCAGGCTTTTGAGAAAATCTGGGCTTAAAACAGTGAAAAAAGTATCTATTCGCTTTTTATTCTTAATTTTCATGCTGGATACTTTTCCACAGCAAGCTCAGCGCACAAAAAAAAAAAAATTAAAAATTAGAAAATTTAATATAGAGGAAAAAAAGGAATTTTATAGACCTGTGTCATAGATAAAACGCCTTTTGGATGCAGAATTCTCGATAAATAAGTTCTCAGCTATTCAATTTCTGCCCAACCTAATTCACTCATCCATTCATAACCAGTGGCACATAAGAAAATAACGATTTTCTTCCTTGTAGTTTTAGCCAAATTTTACCACTGTCATGTCTTGCGTCACTGCGTATGTCCTTCTTGCCACCATAACCTACCTCACAAAGCTCTGCTCCCTATCAACTACCAACTGACAGCGCTTCCTCAATCGCTTGCCCCACCTTCGCTAGCGCTTACCTCTCTTACTCATCTGCGTGTAGTTTTTCTACCTCAATCCACGACACAGCTGTTTTAACTGCTGTTTTCCAGCAACCACTCCCACTTGCAACCAATTCTTACGCTGCTGCCAATTTGCTAGCGTTGCGCATGCGCTGATCGATATTTGTGGCGCCAATGTGGCGGGACAATTTTCATAGCTGAAGTGGCGCCAGAGTTGCAACAAAAAGTTAACTGCCAACAGGCAACACAAAAACAAAAACTAGAAAAGGAAAAACGGATTGTTAAACCAATAGTGGTAAAAACGACGGCATGAGCACTCAAACAACAAATACAAAACAAAAACAACAAAAAAAAAAACAAATACAACAAAAAACAAGTAACAACGAAATAACACGAAATGTTGAAGAATTTTAGCATTTTTAAAGCATACTTTGTGGCGGTGAGCAAAGCCAGCGGCAAGGGTAGAGCGACCAGCGGCATAAAATCACGATTGTGCCAGCGCATAAATGAGGCGAAAAAAGCATTAAAATGAGGGGGAAAAACAAGCATCGAAAAATGAAAACACATGAAGGGCCGACTGGAGGGTGAAAAATACAAAAGCGCAAAAATACACACAACCACACCGCCAATGGGTGACAGAAAACTGAAAGCGGCTGTTTGCGCTTGTGGCAAAGGGTCGTATTAACAACTTGCTTAAAAGCATGCCGGTGCTTGCTAACGGTTTTTTTCTTGTTGCTGCCCTTTGTTGGCCGCTTCAACAGCTGATTAGCAGTTGAAGTCTGCACTGCACTCAGCTGTTTCGGGCGCTAAAATTTGGTGGAAACGTGGCTTCGAAAAGGGCGAGTTTTGCATAGCTCTTGGGGTGAGACATTTAGGGCTTTTCTGTTGCTTACTTGTTAGCACAAATGCTTTTTGTCTGCTTTATTTGTTTCTACTGCTTTTCTTCCGTTTTCTTGCCATATAATTGCTAACCAATTTTCTATTTTCTTTGATTGTTTTCTTTTTTGATATTTCTAATCTTCATTGGCCTCTATCTCTCTCTCTCTCTCTCTCTTGCGCACTTATGCTAAGAATTTGTATGCTGTTGCTAAGCGTTGAAGTTCAGTCTATGTTACCACATTTCATGGTATTGTTGGACTCCCCTGCTGCCAACATGACCTGTGCCAATAGTGAGAACCATAAACAGCTCCGCTAATTTAAGCGACTTTAATGTTTTCGCCGGTGTTCTGCGTTCTGTGTTTTTTTTTCGGTGGTTGGTCGTTAATTGTTGCCAAGTTGTCGCATGTATCGCGAGCTCAAGCGCTTACATATATCCTCATAAATATAAAGGGTGGTTAAATTTTAAGGGCCGGTGTTGATTTTGAATAAAATACAATTTGTTTAAGAAATTATTGTCATTTCTCTTTATTATGATAGTACTAGTATAGCTCAATTACAAAATATCGGCCAAATAGCCTCGGCAGCACACCTCCATCCGATGGTTCAAATTTTCAATAACGCTGAGGCATAATTGAGGTTCTATGCCGTTCATGTGCTGAATTATCTGATCCTTTAGCTCTTGAATTGTTGCTGACTTATCGACGTACACCTTTTCTTTCAAATAACCACAAAGAAAGAAGTCCAACGGTGTCCAATCACATGATCTTGGCGGCCAATTGACATTGCCGCGACGTGAGATTATTCGGCTATCAAATTTTTCGCGCAAAAGAGCCATTGTTTCGTTAGCTGTGTGACAAGTGGCACCGTGCTGTTGAAACCACATATCGTCCACATCCATATCTTCCAATTCGGGCCATAAAAAGTTCGTTATCATCTCACGATAGCGAACACTATTCACAGTAACTGCCTGACCGGCCTCATTTTGGAACAAAATACTGCCCAATGATGCCGCCGGCCCATAAGCCGCACCAAACAGTCACTCTTTGTGGGTGCATTGGGTTTTGCGGCAATCACACTCAATCGCCCAACTGTGGCAATTCTGCTTACTGACGAATCCACTGAGGTGAAAATGTGCCTCATCACTGAAGATGATTTTCTTCGAAAATTGGTCATTTCCTGGCACCATTCTGACCATTGACGACGCTTGAAATGGTCAAGAGGTTTTAGTTCTTGAGTCAATTGCACCTTGTAAGCGTGTAAATGCAAGTCTTTATGCAAAATGTTCATCAACGACGAGCGTGAGAGGTGCAATTGTTGGGCACGACGATGAGTTGAGGTGGACGGCTCTTCAACCACACTATCGCGAACAACAGCAATATTTTCTGCAGTACAAGCTGTACGAGCATGCACTGGTGTTTTCACATCTCCTACAGACCCGGTTCGCTCAAACTTTTGCACAATTTTTCCGATTGTATGCACATTTGGACGATTAAATTGACCGAAAAAATCACGAAGTGCGCGATATGCATTTTGATTTGAACGCCCGTTTTCATAATAAACCTGAATAACTTTAATGCGCTGCTCAATTATGTATGTTTCCATGGTTCAAATTGAGTTAATCTGAGATTGAAAAATCTCAAATGAAATGCGGAAAAAAATTTGACATTTAGATGTGGTTCACATTCAACATTGGCTCTTGAAATTTAACCACCCTTTATAATAAAAGTAAACCAAAGTTTCAAACTTTGTCCGGGATTTATAAAAATTCGACAAATTTTCATAAAAATTTCAAACCTTTGAATAAAAACTAAAAAAAGGGTACGCAGTTTCATAGCCCATTAAATTTTAGTATAATAGAGTGCAAGTTTAAGGTGGCTCATAATTTTTATTGATTTTTGAAGATTTTTTTCAGCAGGTATTGCGCATTTTCTCCATATAAGACAACTTTGCGCATTCGTTGTCTGATGAAAATCAAAGAAATCTATAAATTATTACAGAATTACCCTTGGAAGGGTCAATGAATTGCATTCTCATATTATTTGCGCCTTGGCGGATCTCACTGGTGGGTCATAAATTATGTACTCGTAAAGACACCTGCTTTCTACCGAAACTATTTCATTCTGCTCTCAACTAGCCTGCAATAGTTGAGCAAAGCCACCCCATTTTTTAAGGGCAGTGTCTTCAGAGGGTTAAAATGCGGATTCGTTTTCTTGCTCATTCTGAGTGAAGCTCTGATGTAGCTGCCAATACCTGATTAAAATTTATCAAAAGGGAGAAACTACCTTCTCTTCATCCACTCGCGATTACAAAGTTTGAACGGTTTGAATTTTTATGGGATCAATGGAATTGATACCTCCTACTTTAGACAAAAATCAGTATTGGCATTATTAGTATTCAGTGCAAACTAATCGCCATGCAACCATCCATGACTCAACGTGACTCATTGCGCACTTAAACTGAATCACATTAGTGCCTTCGTAGTAGCAATTTCAGCGCCATGCCAAATCAGCAACATTCTCGCTCATTAATGCACCCGCGTTTGGTTTCCTCCTCAATTATATTTACAAAAACAAAGGCACATTAATGTAACTTTCATCTAACGCTCCAAATATACGACACCCATATCTGTGAGTTGCTTCATTGAATTCCCGTAAAAAGGAAAAGGCAAAGTTCACTTAATGCGCCTAAATGTATGCAATCACTATGAATTCACAGTGAGACGGACTGCTTGGCACCAATTTTACTGCCAAACATTTATGTCAAAAATCAAATGAAGCAAAAAAGCACAAACAAGGAAACAATTTAATGGCGAATATGAGAAGGTGTTTCACTTTGCGCGCCGCTTAGCTGAAGCTATTAACACAGAGCTTTGTTCGCTTTGTCTCTTACTGTCACTATTGGCTGATTATCCCAAATCTTTGTTGCTTTTTTGTTGCTGGCTTGTGTTTCGCTTTCTTTTGTTAGTCATAGATGTGTGCCTGTGTTTGTTTATGTTGTTGCTATTTGTGCAGATTTTTTATTGCTAATGCGGCTTTGAGTCTGAGTGATTTTTATGATCGTTTGTATGTATGCATGGATTTATGTGTGTGTGTGTGTGTATGCCTATATTTGCTAATCTATGAATTTGTATTTCCTGTGTTTTTTATTTGTATTATTCACATTTTCATTTGCCTTTTAACCCCTTTTGTGTTTCGTTTTGCCTTTTGCCTGTGTGCGCCTCAAAGGCCTGCTTCCAACTTTAATTTATTTGCCATTTATTTGCGGGGTATAATAACTTTTATTGTGGCAATTTTAGTATTTAGTTTAATAATGACAGGTAGTAAAAAAATAAACAAAGTAGTAAAATAAAATTCTCTAGTAATTGCGTATATTTTAATTTTGCTTTGTGCCACACAAATCCAGGTTCAACTAATTTTGCTCAAACCTTTGTCGGGTGAATCATGAAAAGAGTGAATTTTCAAAGCGATACAATAAATCCATTAGGCAGTAGTGAAAATGCAAAGAAATAAAAGGAAAAATACTAAAGTGTGGCAGCATAAAAAAGTTCTTCTTTTTAGTATTTTTATCTCTTATTTTTCTATTCTATGAAAAAGCCAGCGACAGGGTAATGATTTTCGTTATAACATTTCCTCACTCTTGAAATGAAATTTGAAAAGGCCGAGCCAAGGAGCTCCAGTAGATTTGGTGGCTCCTAAAACACTCAGGCTAAAAAGCCCATTGTATTTAAAGCTCATGGAAAGAGGGTAGATAGTCAGGGAGGGAAGGAGAACAGTATCAGAGAAAAAGATAGGAAAGAATAGAGACAGAGATAGAGATAGTTAGTCCTGTGAGAATTTTCCAGATTCTTTGGCAAATCTGTAAATGTCCTCCAGTTTTAGAGAACGAATATTACTCATTCTCATGATAGCGGAACC
>JAYXIM010052140.1:0-11643 GCA_037575425.1 Anastrepha fraterculus | reverse complement strand
GGGCGACCCTCACAACAATCTCTGAAACGTGTAAACCACTCATGAGCTCTGGCAGGAGATAGACAATCATCGCCATAAACCTTTTTCATCAATTCAAATGTTTCGGTAAACGTTTTACCGATTCTAAAACAAAATTGTATATTAGCTCTTTATTTGGAACTCATTTTTGTACCGATGACACAAACATACTCACACTTTAGACGCAATAACTTCGCTTCACTGAACCCAGTGTCACCAAGCTTTCACTGGAAGTCAGCTAGTGATGTAACTTCCAACGCACAAACTCATTAAAAAGATGGCGTCATCAAAAACATTTTTATGACGCTAGTCTTGTTTATTTTGGACTTCACCTTGTATGTACATAGGTACACCTTGTGGTAAATGAAATTAAATTGTACATTCCCGATTTGGAAGATTTTTCTTTGAGAAACGAGCGCACATGAGTTTGAAGTGTTTGGAATATTTTGACTTTTTTAACAACAATTTCGTTTTATCTTATCTAGAAGCACATCCCCCAGTCACAGCATTTCGATACGCATCACGCCGGATACCTCACTATTCCCAGACGAATTGAAATGTCGCAGTTGTAACGACATTTTTCGTGACCCACGCACCCTAAATTGCTTGCATTCGTTTTGCTTTCAATGCTTGGTTGATGAGAATTTCAAGCAGGACTCAAGCATACCATTTTGGTCCCAGCCTGGCGCGGAAGAACACGACTGGAAAGGTGAGTATATAATTAAGCCTCAATAATTAGTTGAATAGTTAGTTAAGGTTTAGTGGTTTTAATTTTAAGCTTTGGGGCAACACAATTCAAAGAGATAAAATCGCAAACGAGCTCACCAGTTCTGGCAACACTCCGACCACTCCCTTCGGTAGGGCACCTAAGATATTCAGTAATAAAAGTTGTTTTCTCTCTCACCAATAAAGTGAAATTTGGTTATCCAGCTGATGAACTATTCTTAATCTTAAAGTTACCTATAACTTTTGTCGTTTTTTCAATTGCCAGGTAATAATAAATTTCCTAGTTACGAAACTGCACAAAAGTAAAAATATATTATTTTTCAACTATTTTCGAGCCACTAAGCTAGTAAGCCACTTACCCAGCTACCCAGAGACGATATCACTAAAGTCATTAAATTTGAAAATAAGTTCAGAATTGAACTGGACGACAAGGTTTAGGACCATAAGAGGTTTAGAATATTCAAAAGTGACGCCTAGATGTCAGTAGTGAATAATTCCTAAACAGTACCTTTTTTTGGGTTCATCTTTGACACTTGGCAAGTAGACAGATGTACAATTTTACCCAATAGAACAACGCGCAAAACTCATGATTTTCTTAGTAGAAATAATCATCCGCATGAGTCGACAATTCAAAGGTAGGTGAAAAAATGTCAAGAAACTAGTTCTAACGAGGACAGAAAAGGACTGGCAGACCAGACTAGTGTTTTTATCTATCTCCTCTAAACTGCCGAATACTACTAGTGATTTTCAAGCAGAAGTCTTTGCGATACTGCAGGCATGCAAAATGCTTAGGGAACGCGGCAGCGATGGAGATATTAATATTTTCTCCGATAGTCAAGCCACGATCAAGGTTCTGACGACGCCATAGTGCACAATGAAACTAGCTAAACTCCTGTGAGGAGGAGATCAAATCTCTTGGACTGTGCAGGTAACATTTCTCTAATCTGGGTTCCAGGAACATAGAGGTAATGAAATTGCTGATGAGCTTGCCAAGAAGGAGACTGAATTGGTCTCAGAGACCTCCTACCCGGGCATCGGCATCCCCCTGACAGTTGTTAAAGGGGAACTGCAAACATTATTTCTCAGGAAAGCGCAGAAAAGATGTAGCACCACTACTTCATGTGCTATTTCGAAAACCCTTTGGCTATAGCACAATATATGGAGGACTCAGAAAGTCCTTTGAACTCCTCGCCATTCAATTTCCAAACTCGTAGCTGTGTTTACCGGTCACTGGATGATCGGCACAGACGCGGAAAAGCTAGCATTACCATTTAACCGCCATTGTAGAAGATGTGGGGACCTTTCAAAGAAAGAGACTGTTGAGCACTTACTCTGTAAATGTCCGATTTTGGCAGCTAGGCTATTAAGATCACTTGGGATACTTTTTTAGAGGTCTCATTATGGTAACAAAACGGCACTTCAGTACTACTTGAAGAGTGCCAGACTGGCACTTCAACCATTTCACCTACCAACCTACATAATAAATAAAAAAATAAATAATTGGCGCGTACACTTCTGTTAGGTGTTTGGCCGAGCTCCTCCTCCTATTTGTGGTGTGCGTGTTGATGTTGTTCCACAAATGGAGGGACCTACAGTTTCAAGCCGACTCCGAACGGCAGATATTTTTATGAGGAGCTTTTTCATGGCAGAAATACACTCGGAGGTTTGCCATTGCCTGCCGAGGGGCGACCGCTATTAGAAAAATGTTTTTATTAATTTTGCTTTCACCGAGATTCGAACCAACGACCTCTCTGTGAATTCCGAATGGTAATCACGCACCTACCCATTCGGCTACGGCGGCCGCCCTACCAACCTACATACATATAGGTATATATAATTAGCGCGTACACCCCCTTTGGGTGTTTGGCCTAGCTCCTCCTCCTATTTGTGGTGTGCGTCTTGATGTTGTTCCACAAATGGAGGGACTTACAGTTTCAAGCCGACTCCGAACGGCAGATATTTTTTTATGAGGAGCTTTTTCGTGGCAGAGGTTTGCCCATTGCCTGCCGATGGGCGACCGCTATTAGAAAAATGTTTTTCTTCATTTTGATATTTCACCGAGATTCGAACCTACGTTCTCTCTGTGAATTCCGAATGGTAGTCACGCACCAACCCATTCGGCTACGGCGACCCCCTACCACACGAATCTACGAAGTCTCTGAGACACGGTAGGTTTTGATCTCGCCGCTTAACAATTTATTTCTTTTTTAATGAATTGTAATGTGTATAGCACGAAATAAATTCTTAAGTGAACTCTAAAAAGAATTTTTTGATATTGTTTTCACCTAATTCTCTGTTTACACAAATTTTTTTACGCGAATTTTTTAGGAACTGTAGTTGAGAGAAATTGAAAATGTTAAAGGTATATATGGTATATTGACATTTTTTTATTGATTTCCATTCGCGCTACGTTATTTAAAGCTATTGTAATATAGTCAAGTATATGTAAGTATGTGTTACTATAAATTGATATTTTCATATGTATGTTTGTAGAGTAGTAAAATTTGAAAGTCTATAAGATTTTTTATTATTATAATTTGGTGTGTAGTAATACAAGTATATATGTATAGTATTTTATATATGTATATGCAAGTAGTGAAAATGCTTATTTAAATTATTGAATGCGAAAGAGCGTCCGCTAAGTGGATCAGACTCTCGTATAACAAGTGTAATTACTAAGCTAACAATTGCTTTTGAATATTTTTTCGCTTCAATTTTTCCTTTTTATATATTATAATAAAAGTTCTGTATGCTTTAATATATCTTAAGTGTATAAAGATTTTTTACGATCTAAGAAGAAAATAATTTATTTATAGTTGATTTTACGTCAGAGTAGCTAATACAATTGGCATTATTGGAGTTACGATATGTACCACATATATCATCATATACACACTTATACAATTTTGTGTACGAATATATGTGTTTCTAAAGTATGTAAGTCAAGTATTATATAAGAAAAAGTCGGCGCTTGAGAGTATTACTAAATTGCAGAAATTCGCCAAACCAATCTCAAATTGCTTTTGGGCATTTTTTAACACTAGATTGACGGACTGAGCCAATTTGACTCATTTAAAATTCTATTATATTACTATGTACATATATTAGGTTGGGGAAAAATAAATCCATTATTTTCTCGGTAGATGGCTGTAGTGATCGATATGGCGTAAAGTATCTGTGAAACAATTTAAAATTTATGCTCGTTGCCAAGGTAATATTTCACACTAAAAATTTTGTTGTTGTTTTTTGTTTGTTTTATTCACTTGTGAGTTACAGGGTGTCAACAAAAAGAAAATACGATACATTTTACAGTTTTTCTTTGATAAAGACAAAAATGGCAGCCAGGCCGCTGAAATTGTAAATGGTGTTTATAACGGGTGATTTTTTAGCTATTATCTTTTTAAACAGTTGGTTTAAACAGCTGACGCACAACACTGTTTCACTGTCAAACATCTTTAGTTTGGTCTATCATCGCTTGCAAATCATTGAATTTTATTATAAAAAATGCTTAACAGAACACGAAAGTTTAAGATCCACTTTTTTATCGAAAAATTGTGTTCAGCGACGAAGCTCATTTTGGATCAATGGGTACGTAAATAAGCAGAATTGTCGATTTTGGAATGAAGATCAGCCAGAAGAATTGCAAGAGCTACCAATGTATGCAGAAAAGGTCACAGTTTGGCGCGATTTATTGGGTGGAGGTATCATTGGACAGTACTTCTTCAAAGATGCTGCGAATCGTAGCGTAACTGTGAATGGTGAGCGCTACCGCTAAATGCAAGAGCTTGACTTGCATGACATGTGGTTTCAGCAAGACGGTGCCACATGCCACACAGCACGCGTAACAATAGACTTGTTGAGAGGCGAGTTCGGTGAATATTTTATTTCACGTTCGGGACTTGTCAATTGGCCAGTCGTGCCAGTTATTTTTCGTGGCTAGTGCTCATGTCATAGACAAGCCTCTAAATTGATTGAAACAGCATTGCATTTATATTAGTACGGCGGACAGAGTATGAAATTGACAAGCATGGACCATTTGAGGCAGTCGCGGTCAACATTTGCATGAAATAATCTTCAAGCAGTAAATTATATGGACTGTACATCGATTTAAATCATGCATTTTTCTGAATTTTACGTGTGTTTTTGTGAAAAACTTTCCTATAGCTCTTAAAAAATCACCCTTTAGTGCTGATACTGTTACCGTTAATTACGTGCAATTTGGGATTTCATCGATTACGTTCAGTAATTTTTAATGTTAAATAATATGTCGATAAAATCACAGATATAAGTGCCAGTCGACCGGCATGTTACGGTCACAGCTTCACCCAGGAGCCAAAGAACGCCCATAAAACTGTTTTAAACTATTTGCGCAAAAGTTTTACACAAAAATAATGGATTTCTTTTCCCTCAAACGTGAATTTTTATACACAAAAAATGTTTTGATACTGTGCTTAATAAAAAAAGGCCAATATTTTCCTTTTACATAAGAAATTATTTTTCAAATGCCTACAGTTTCAAAGATTTTCTCGTTATTTTGAATTTCTTATTTTTTTTTAATTATAATTTTAGTTTTTTCTTAATATAAATTTTTATTAAATTATAATTTTTATTAATAATTTAAGTTTTCATTACATTATAAGTTTTTATTAAATATTAATTTTTTATTAAGTTTTAAATTTTTATTCAATTATAATATTTTATTATATTATTTTATTATTAATAAAAATTTAAGATTTAATAAAATATTATAGTCTAATACAAATTTAAAATTTTATTTTTAAATTTAGTAAAAATTGTTTTTAAATTTAGTAATTTTGATAAAAATAATTTTTAAATTTAGTAAAAATGATTATTAAATTTAGTAAAAATTATATTTAAATTTTGTAAATTTTATTTTTAAATTTAGTAAAAATTTTAAATTCAATAAAAAATTATAATTTAATAAAAATTTAAAGCTACTTAATAAAAATTTATTATTATTACAAAAATTTAGTAAAAATTTTAAGTTCAATAAAAAATTATAATTTAATAAAAATTTAAAGCTACTTAATAAAAATTTAATTAATAAAATAATTTAATAAAAATTTAAGATTTAATAAAATCGTATAGTCCAATATAAATTTAACATATTATTTTTAAATTTAGTAAAAATTATAATTAAATTTAGTAAAAATTATTATTAAATTTAGTAAAAATTATTTTTTTTAATTTTGTAAACTTAATTTTTAAATTTAGTAAAAGTTTTAAATTTGTATCTTAAATATAAGTTTTTATTAAGTTTTACATTTTTATTAAATTATAATTTTTTATTATTTTATTTTTTATTATTACAAAAAATTACTAAAAATTTTAAATTCAATAAAAAATTACAATTTAATAAAAGTTTAAAACTTAATAAAAATTTAAGATTTAATCAAATCTTATAGTCCAATATAAATTTAAAATTTTATTTTAAATGTAAATTAAAATTTTATTTTAAATGTAAATTAAAATTTTTTTAAATTTATGATTAAAATCAGTAAATAATTTTTAAATTTAGCAAATATTATTTGTAAATTTAGTAAAAATTATTATAAAACTTAGTAAAAATAATTTTTTTAATTTTGTAAATTTTATTTTTAAATTTAGTAAAAATTTTAAATTTGAATTTAACTATAAGTTTTTATTAAATCTCAAATTTTTGATAAGTTTTAAATTTTTAATAATTATAATTATTTATTGAATTTAAAATTTTTACTAAATTTTTGTAAAATTTTTATTATAGGTATATACCTTTTTATTAAATCTTAAATTTTGATTGAGTTAAAATTTGTTTAATGCTAGATGTTTATTTTCTGCCCACTTAATTGTAAACCCAAGACAGCTGATATGCAGTTTGACGCTTCATATATTTGTAAACGAAAAAAATACTCTTTAGTGAGAAAAAATTTCTGAGGTACTTTGGAATCTCGCGAGCTTCCTTATTGATTTGTGTTTTACTTCTACAATAAATGGAGCAGTAAAACTAAATGGTATGAATAGAAATAATATTAAAGAAAATTCTATAGTTATTTTTGAGGGCCAATCTTTATTTTTAATAACAATTAAGCAATGCCTTTTCATGGAATCTACAAGAAGAGATCCTGCCGTCTCTTCCAAGAGCTAGTTTGTCATGCGCGCTCAATATCGTAGCACAGCGCACAGTTGTTTTTGAGCTCATCATACGAGTACCACTCCATAACGACAGCCTAAAGACTTTCACCGGGATCATGGAGGAGACTGACCTCAATTTTATTGACTCGAAACCATTCCTTTGCAAGACTGCTGATGTATTTTGGATAATTGGTAGTCCGTTCGATTCGATTACTATCCAAACTGGTATTAAAAAGTTACTTTGTGGTTCCATAAAAACTGTCGCCAACTTAATATAAGTAAATTTTTCCATGTTGCTTTCTCAAAATTTCGTTCCCCTTCACCCGCTTCCTATTCCATTGGTGGTGCTGATCTCTCTACTTTTAATGAGATCTCCGATCTGGATGTTATTTTGGACTTTAAGTTTTTATTCCTAAGTCATATCAGTTGTACCATTGCAAAATCCTATGCTAAGCTAGCCTTCATTCGTCGTTTCAGCTCTGATTTTAGTGATCTGTATACCCTGAAGCTCCTGTATACGTCTCTAGTTCGATGTAAACTAGAAAATGCGGTCTTCATTTGGTTTGCCTCAATTTGATTGCCATATTAAAAGACTTGATCTAAAAGGTATTTGATTGCTATATTAAAAGACTTGAGCGTATCCAAATGGCTTCACTCTCCGATCTTTGAATTTTGTGGACCCCATTCCAAGCAGAGAATTGTCACTAGTTTGTAAGTGAACTATTTTTACATAAGCCTTAAATAAATAAATAACTGAACCAGCTAGAAAAAATGGTTAAGGAGTCGCCACGCCTCGAAATTTTTGTGGTGAACCGTATTAGGCAGACGTCAAATATATACCCTTTGGCACCATGTAGGTATAGAATCATTTTTGATTCATCAGTTCACAGTATGTTCTTTCAGCTTTCTACGGCTCAGTGTCAGATATTTAAATCTTCGTGCTACATGAATTTTACCGAACCCTTTCCAGACAGTAATTTAGAGCCTCTATAAAGCAGACTGTTCCAAATATTCACAATATCCCAGGTATTGGAAAAGACCCATGAAAGGAGAATCGATAAACACCATCTTTTTGTCGATTTTAAAGCTGCATTCGACAGCACGAAAAGGAGTTACCTATATGACGCGATGTCTGAATTTGGTATTCCCGGAAAACTAATACGGCTATGCAAGATGACGTTGCTCAATACCAGCAGCGCCGTCAGAATTGGAAAGGACCTCCCCGAGCCGTTTTATACCAAACGAGGTTTCAGACAGGCTGACTCGCTGTCGTGTAACTTCTTTAATCTGATGCTGGAAAAGATCGTGCGAACCGGCTATGGAACAATGAGTTGTATGAGCTTTACGACGACATAGACATAGCGCAGCGAATAAAGATACAAGGGCTTCGTTCGAATGAAAACGAACGCCTGGCTCTGAAAGTTTACGATGGGGTATCAGCTGGTGAAAGCAGAGGAAGAGGAAGACCTCCTCTGCATTGGAAAGATGAGATGGAAAATGATTTGGATTTGCTTAGTGTTTGTAATTGACGCCAGTTAGCACAAGAAAGAAACGACTGGCGCGCTTTGTTAAACTCAGTCCAAATCGCATAAGCGGTTATCGCGCCAATCAAAAAGAAGATAGTAATAAAGTAGACTATAAACAGAACTTTCTTTTGCTATACATGTTTAATTTCG
Organism: Anastrepha fraterculus; assembly: GCA_037575425.1. Taxonomy (NCBI): domain Eukaryota; kingdom Metazoa; phylum Arthropoda; class Insecta; order Diptera; family Tephritidae; genus Anastrepha; species Anastrepha fraterculus. The sequence continues at coordinate 3,091 of JAYXIM010052140.1, read as the reverse complement.
TCACCTGTAATTTTTTGTTTTGATTATCAGCAACCCATTTTTATTTATTTTTATTACTCGGCTTCTAATCTTTTTTCAACGCTCACCTTAAAAAGTGTTACAGCTCCGACGCTGAGACATAGAAATATTGGAGAGGGAGCCGAATTCGAAAACAAAACTATTGTTGGAACACCCTATAGAACCAATTACCGTTGAAACTGGGCTACTAATTCAAAATCAAGGCCTGCAATTTAGCCATACTCACACACACACACACCCTATATTGCTACTTCTTATTCGTATATACGAGCATGTAAATATAATATTTGCTACCTAAGCATACATGTGTACATACATATGTATGCACGTATATTGTAGTACAAATGTCTGTAGATTGTAGTACAAATATAAAGTTTCCAATGCACAGCAAAACGTTTTATGGCCTCGACCATATTAATATGACTTCAATATCTGCCTTTTACATACCATCTGTATATATGTTTGTATGTATCATCTAATTATTTTTTAAAGAAAGTAACATGACCACTGTACTATAGTTGATTGCACATAGCCTCAGGCTTCAGCTAGATTTTAGCTACAAAATATTATAAATTTTATATATATAGATATTTTTTATATAGGTATGCATGTACGTGTTAATTATTAAATCTCTATATTTATGTATTATTTCTAATGTGCTTTAGTTTTTTTATGAATTTGCTAACGTAGCATAATAACACCGTGCGGCAAAATGGAACGAAAAAAGGCAACAGTGCGTTGTAGCAATTATGAGAGAGAGAGATGGTAAGATGGGGCTATTTTTGTTAGAAATAAATGAATGGTGCACTTTTGTGCATTACCGCACACTGTTTTCGTCTGAGAAGGTCGCTACTGAAATTTTTCGGTGAGTATTTTCGTGGAACATTTTAATTCTTCTATCGTCCCTACAAATGTAAGATTTTTTAGATTTTTCAAAGTAAGCTTCAAAATATCCCATACGGCTAGGAAACATTGGGTTAAGATGTTCTACAAAAATATGCGCCATTAAATTTTATTATATACTCTTAAAGACGAAATTAATGGTAAATGTAGTTCTACTCGATTTTTTACAAATAATTTAGATCAACTTCAGACCAAATTAAGAAAACTTCAACGCACGGTAAACAAAAAAAAAATAAAACACTGTGACATTTTAGAACGAATTGCTGGGTGGTCCAATTATCTACAGCTCTTCCTCTTTCATAATTGCTATAACCCATTCGTGCCTTTTTCCTTTACTGCCTCACAATGCAATTATTTGGCGTTTACTATTTACGTTATTGGCATTCAACAAATGGTGTTATTCAAGAGTTCATAACAACTCGGCTGGCCAGGAACAGCAACAGCGGCCGCCTCATGACGGGTCTTTAAGAAATTTCCAACCCAATGTGTGGTTAAATCTATATACTTTGTTTTAGCGCCAGGATTATAGTCTAAAAATCCGGCCTTGGGGATGACTTCCTCGATTTGGCTACCATCCGGCCAGTTATTGTAGCTGGCTATGTTAATGAAGCCGACGTGATTTAGGATGGCCGTACGCCAAGCGACACCATAATACTGTAATGAAAGTTAAGAAAGATTTTTTTTAGTTAAATTAATCTTATAAAAAGTTTTCCCAAGAGATGTTTATTTTAAAAACTAAAAGAAAACTAAATAGAGGCACAGCTCCTAATATTTGTTATGTTTTCCGATAACTGGAGGTACCTGCCCTCCGAACGGCAAATGGTTTTTTATGAAGAGCTTTTTCCAGGTAGAATGAGCGACCACTATTAAAAAAAATACCAGTCTAACGGTTAGACTCGATAGAAGTGAAACCTTCCGTAAAACAAACTGAGAGAGAATAAGACGAAAGCAGCATTAGGAGCGGGATAATTATAGGTTCATTATAATATTGCTATAAAGTTCATATTTTATTTTCTTCATTTTATTATTATCCTCAATGTTTTCAATTTCAACAAATGATACGAGTGTATGATAGATAAAATATGATACAAATGCTTTGGTTTCGATGTTGTCAAAAAAAATACCCAAACGGACCGAAGAAACAGACTTACAAATTTCTTCCATTTTCGTCTACTTGTATTCATATAAAAATTTATGTCTCTTCCCACCAAAGTTAAATGTATTTGTATATTTCTTCTTGTATTTATTCAAGGCCGAAATCCCGGTGGTACTGCAATACCGGGCCAACCCGTGGCAGAGGTGAAGCAAGCCCCTAAAACATTCCACCCATTTCCAAAAATCAGTTTAACATTTGTTGTCCTGCGAGGGAGGATCTATCAGATGTTAAGCTGATAGGAACAGATACCACACTACCTACTTCAATAGATTTTCTAATAAACCTTTTGAGAATTACACGCTCACAAAAATTAATGTACGAAATATTTATACCGATTCACTTAAACTGACTTTCAGTATCTAAACCAAAAAACTGTTTTCAATAAATAATCAGAAATGTCCTACAATGGAAATTTCAAAAAAAAAACAAAAAAAAATTCCATTTCCGTCTACATGTATTCATATAAAAATTTATGGCTCTTCCCACCAAAGCATAATGTATTAGTATATTTCTTCTTGTATTTATTCAAGGCCGAAATCCCGGCGGTACTGCAATACCGGGTCAACCCGTGGCAGAGATGGAGCAAGCCTCTAAAACACTCCGCCCATTTCCAAAAATCAGATTAACATTTGTTGTCCTCCGATGGAGGATCTATCAGATGTTAAGCTGATAAGAACAGATACCACACTACCTACTTCAATAGATTTTCTAATAAACCTTTTGAGAATTACACGCTCACAAAAATTATTTATATCAACATATAATATAACGCTTCGTAACTAAATAACTTTTAGGCCAGCGATGACAGCATAGCGCGGTAGCCGAGTGACTAGCAATGTGAGCTTCCGATCCAAAATCCTTTGTTCGAATCACAAGAAAAAATAAAATTTATTTTTATTTAGTTCGTCGCTACGTTTATATCAACATATAATAAACGCTTCGTAGCCAAGAGGGTCGCTTTTTCGTTTCACTTTTCCTCAAATCACTCCCAACGATTCTAAAGAAGTTTTCACT
>JAYXIM010052139.1:0-11656 GCA_037575425.1 Anastrepha fraterculus | reverse complement strand
TTTGTTATTTAATATTTATAATTTATTTTTTAGTAATTTTTTATTGTAAATTATTTACTATTTTCTTTTTGTGAGAATGGGATGAGAGGTTGAGGATGAGGTTTAAAATGCCAAATGCATCATGAAACCTGCCGTCGCAGCTATGGTACAAGTATGTTGGGATATTAAAAAACTTCCTTTGTTTAGAACCGCATTACTTCAGAGTGGAGTTCCATTTCTTGCGATCTGGTACCGCTTTTTCATCGGAGCATTTTTTCCGCTAAACCACTGATAATCTCCCATATTTCCTCGCTGCTTAGCATCTTCGCAATTACATTTCCAGTGGCCATGTGACCGATTGCATTCTCCAACCTTCGGCGTCCATCTTCCAAACGTATTCATTAGAAAAACGTGTGTTCAGAGTCATCTTCGGCTGCATCGCCGTATATGCATGTGTGGTTTTCGCATATCCTTATTTTGAAAAGTTATTTCTGGCCGTTTATCCGCCGCGTGTTAAGAATTTTTTACGAAAAATTTTCTCTTTTTGCAATTATGAAAAACACGTCACTTTGAATGTTTCTTATCTGCCTCAATAGTAACTTAAACTATTCAGTAATCGCTAGAACTTTCCCATACTTTCGAGTTATATTCAAATACATTCTGTTGAAAAAGTTGTGGCACAGATATTTTTTTTTAAATTCACAACGTTTTTCCTGTTAAATTTTTCCTTAATTTTGTGAGCAAAAATAAATTTTTGTGTAATAAAAGCAGTATAAATGAAAGTTTCAAATTTTGTTCAAAATTCATGAAATTTTCGCTAGAATTTCGAACTTTTTACTCAGAATTGAAAAAAATGTCTGGTATGCAATTTATAACTTACTGAATGCCATGCAGAAAGTACAATACAAATTTGAAATTCCTGGAAAATTTTAATAATTTCAAACGTTTAAGCGTTATATATGAACGAATATGAGCTGTAAAACTGTATACTAGGCTAGGTTAAGTTAGGTTAAATGGCTGCCTTTACGTGGGGCCCACTTGGACAAAAATTTGTCCGTTGTGATACCATACAGCGGGTGGGGAGGAGAACCAGAGAGGGTGAGAAACCAGACATAATCCAGGGCTTGGATTAGAGGATTTGAGGATGACGACCAACAAGTAGCGATTTACATTTGTGTTAACCGCTTCAAGCTGCGGTCGCCCCTCGGCAGACAATGGCAAACCTCTGAGTGTATTTCTGCCATGAAAAAGCTTCTCATAAAAATATCTGCCGTTCGGAGTCGGCTTAAAACTGTAGGTCCCTGAAGCTGAAGGGAGGAGTTTCGACTCCATCGAGGCGATCCAAAAAACTGTGACAGCCGAATTGAACGCGATTCCGGCGGATGAGTTTAAAAAATGTTTCCTGCAGTGGAAGGACCGCTACCAGCGGTGCATTGACGCTCAAGGGTCCTATTTTGAAGAATATTAATAGTTGTATAAGCCAAAAGGTTTAATATAACCCTGTATTAACCTTAGTTTCAACTACGAGTCGCGCGTAGTAATCGAGGGATTGAAGTTCGATCTCAAATGTAGCTACTAATTCCCAAACCTGTCGACCAGTGGTTGGTGATAGCACATACGGGCGGTGGCAACTAACCCGCATAAACTACTAGACTTAATTCCCATAATTTTACCAAAAGAAAAACGGTTACAGCGATGGATGTTGTGTACGCTTTAAAGAGACAAGGTTTTGGTGGTGAAAAAATTTCTTTCATACATACTTAGAAAACATATATAAATAAATTTAAGTGAATTAGAAAAATTTTCGATGGTTTCATCAGTGTGTAAAACGACAGCTAGTATCTATTGTGAATGAAAAATAATCAAACTTTTAAAGAGAAGAACAAGAAAGAAAATGATGCAATGCTAATTTGCAGGCGTTCGAAATTTCATTAATTATTTTGATATTTCGGAGCAGTTTGCGAAATAGCAATTTAAGGTTTGTTTTAATAAATAATTGTTTTTTAGTATCAGGGCAGCTAGTATCCGTATTTCTTGCCTGCGCCCCATCTTTGACTTACAAAACTATCCAATAAGCCAGTCAGCTGTTCACTAATCCGCGAGGCAATTTTAATAAAATCAACAGCCCCGCTAATGCGGATTAGCGCCACCATTTGTTAATGCTGCTGTGAAGCCAAGTCTGCCTTGACTTGCCCCATCAGAAGACAAATATCTTTTATTCGGCCTTCTAAAAAGCTATGAGTAGGTCATGAAGTTGAATTTTTCTATAAACAAATTACGTAATTACTAAATTAAGGGTTCTTATAAATTTTGTACAAAGTTTGAAATTTAGATTTTCAAGGCTGCGCAAAATTAATATCTGTATTGGAGGATTAACAAAATTTGCAAATGGCGACATGTGCTAATCAATTTTTCCCTTTTGTGAATCTGACAGCTGCAGTAAACAAGCATACAAGCAATGTAGCGCGTAAAGGTCAAAATAAAGATTTTCAAGACTCCAAATAATTTTTTTTTAATTAGTAAAAAAAATTCCAAACGAGTTATGTTGACAACTATGATTTCGAGGTTGCATTCATTTATTTAGAAACCATTAACACCGATAAAAACGTTAGCCTTTAAGAAGGCAATTGAGAAGCAAAGCTTTCTCTCGACGAATAAAACTAACACCCTACAAGGCTCTCATCATGCCTGTCCTAACGTTTGGCGCAGAAGCCGGGGGAACATCTGATGAGGCATCCTTTCGAGGGCTTGAGAGAAAGATTCTGCGGAAGATTTTTGGACCTTTGCACGTTGGCGACGGGGAATATTGCAGACGATTGAACGATGAGCTGTATGAGCTTTACGACGACATAGACATAGAGCAGCGAATAAGAACCAGAGGCCACCTTGGCTGGATCATGTCGTCCGAAAGGATGAAAACGCTCCGACTCTGAAAGTATTTGATCCGGTACCAGCTGGTGGTAGCAGAGGAAGAGGAAGACCTGCTCTGCGTGTCCAACTGACGCACTTTGTTGAAGTCGGCCAAAATCACTTAAGCGGTTATCGCGCCAATCAAGAAGAAGAAGAAGAAAAAGTTATGCAAAAACAAAATGGGATGATTAATTTTGATATGATATTAGTTGCGAAAATTAAAAATTTTTTAAAGTTAAAGAAGAAGACAAGTAGTAAAATTGGACAAAATTTGTGGTACTCTATTACTTCACGAGCTGTATCATAAGGAATTTCTTAAGGAATGTAAAAAGTATAAAATTATGCGTAAGCAAATACTTTAACTTCTAAAAAATAGTTCACGGCCCCAAGTCCAGTATTTTGGGCTCACAATTTTTATCTACTAAGCTATATCTACAGGTTCGTGTATGTACAGGGTTTGATTGAAAAGTAATGAACCTTCCCGCGCGGACAGACGAAGATGTGAACCGGGTTCGTGAATGTTTGAACATTGACCGTCGTGCTAGTCTGCGTGAGATCAGTGAAGAGTTAAATTTAACTTATTACAGGTAACCCTCCTATAACGCGGTACTTCTATAGCGCGATTTCGCTACAACGCGGTTTGCGAATTGCGGAATGTTTCTTATAACGCGACTCCTACAACGCGATTTTTAAGCATTTTTTAAATACATATTCTATAAACTGTATTCTATAAACACACAATTATCAAAAATTACTTGTGTATATGTGTATATCTATTATTCGTAGTCTCATAAAGAAATAATAATATGTTTGTATTATACATATGTACATACTAAAAGTGTTTGAATGTTTGTATGCACTATCGAATTTTGCAAACCGCAATTTTTTCAAACATTTACACACACGTTTTTAGATAAAACAAGGGGTTTCCCCGAAAATTAACTCTTGAGCACTGTTGCCAACTCCCTCTGAGTAACGAGAGCTAAAACACCTCAAAAAAAGAGCTAAAAAGAGCTAGAAAATTAAAAAAAAGAGCTAAACAAAGAGCTAAGAGCTAAACAAAATGTGATAGTCGGTCAAGCTCGGATTTTGAAATAGGACGACCAAGAGCAAAACGTTTGAAGCAAATTATAATAAGCGAGGACGAGGAAGCGGATTTGTAGAAGGTTGAGATTTAAAATCCTCTGAAATATGTAGATTTGAAAATCCGTGTCTATTTTTCCCAGATTTTATTTTCCTTAGTTTTATGTTATTTAAATAAATGAATTGCTTTTTGCTGGTTAATTAAATGAATTAATTTATGTTATTATATTGAAATAGACAAATAGAAAAATATCTTTGAAAAAATAATTTTTTTTTATTCGATGAAAGGTCTAATATAATTAATTCGGCTGAGAAAACTTTAAAATGTTACTTGCGTGATATTGTTTAAGAAAAGGAAAAATGGAGGAAAAAAAAGTTTCCTACATCGCGATTTTCCTACAACGCGGAGTTTTTCAGGAACCAATTAATCGCGTTGTAGGAGGGTTACCTGTACAATGTGCTGGAAATCGTGACCGGAAAACTTGAAATGCGCAAAGTGTGTGCCAAATTGGTTCCAAAGGTTTTGACTGATAAACAAAAGCAATTGCGTGTGGAAAATAGTCGTGAAGTATTTGAAAGTGACGAACAGGATAACACTTTAGACAATTGTATCACAAGAGATGAAACCTGGTGCTTTGAGTACGATCCTAAGGGCAAGAGAGAGAGGGCGGAGTGGCACACGAGCTCTATCGAGGCGATCCAAAAAACTGTGACAGCCGAATTGAACGCGGTCCAGGCGGATGAGTTAAAAAAATGTTTCCTACAGTGGAAGGACCGCTCAGCGGTGTATTGACGCTCAAGGGTCCTATTTTGAAGAATATTAGTTGTATAAGCCAAACGGTTTAATAAAACTGCTTAAAAAAAATAAGGCTCATTACTTTTCAATCAAACCCTGTATGTCTCCCAAAGAAGTATATTTTAACTGCGACGAAGTGTTGTCGTTTCCCTTTTCTTTTATTCGGCACATTCAGGTATCGCAATTATGCAGTCCCGCTATCGACTCACCTTTGCACTAGCATCTACCGCCGCACTCTACTGAAAACAATACACTAGAAACTTGTCCTTTTATCAACATGTTTGCCCCTAGCGCCAATACTCCAGGTCTCCTCAAAAGTTTTGCTTATTCTCCTTGGCAGTAGCATACTTTATTGCTTGGTATACTTGCGAAAGCCATTCAATATTTTTCCATTCTTTTGCTCTGTTGCAAAAAAAATATTTAAATTTTTTTCATTTTCTGTCTTTGCATTTCTCAGGCCATAAGAACCGATTGCTGGCTATGCTGATATGTTGCTGACTACGAGCTTTAACTATGATACAACGGCTGGTTGTGGCTATCAGTTTATTTCCTACTTCAACTGCGTTACACCTGCGTAACAAATTGCTAAATCATCAACATTAACTTTTAAATTGGAAACAATGTGCATTGCAGCAATCTTCCAAGTGTTTCCCTATTCCAATGCAACAGCTCTGCCTTTCTTGCCACCATTTCGAATTGTCATCGCATTACAAATGTTTCCGCATACTGGCAAAGCTGAGCTCTCAAAAAAGTGAGTCTCGATTTCAATCGCATTATCGCCACATTACTTATGCTAATCGCGACACTGGCCTTCACCTATAGTAGTTAGTAACAAAACGATACCAAAACAAAAGTACTATTCAAACAATTAAACTCTCGTATGGGTATGTGAAAAAGTGGCGCAAATGGGGGTTAACAGCACAGCCTCTTGCTGCAACATATATTTCGTTAACATTTAATCCATTGTTCCTATTGTTGCTAATGCGACCAATGGTAATTATTTCAGCAATAAAAAATCACATATGCACACGAACGCATCTACAGCATACATATGAATGTCCGGATATTTTAAACTTTACATGCGCATTTGATGTTGTAAATATTGTTAAATGAGCAAATAAAAATGGCAATGAGGAACGTGGCAGTGTTAATTACAAACACGATTGGGCAGTAAATGGTTAAATGAAATGAACAATGAAATATTTTAACTGTGCAATGAAAAATTACAGAAACTTTTGTTTAGTGCGATATGATCTCTAAACGCACAAATACATACTTTTCCGATGCAAAGCTATACAAAAATTAATGCAAGCTTTAGGAAAGGGGATCAAATAGAAAGGAGCACCAAAGGAATATTGATTGCTCGTTATGCTCGACATGAAAAATGCGTTCAACACCGCTAGATGAAAGCATGAAATCAAATCACTAAGGTCATCCGCGAGTTCAAAATCTCCGTATATCTGCAAAGCATTGGATCTTGTATGATTGCTTGGACGTCATTGTAGGAGACATACGACGGTATTATGCCCCATAAAGTTTCTGAAGTTATTTTTACGCCGCACATAAATCGATATGAATTCCTTAAATGTTCAAACTATAGCACGCTCCTGAATTCGGACACTAAAAACCAAAGTTATTCCTGAAATACTCCATCAAGGCTTTACAGAAAATTATGGACGGCCGACAAATAAAGCAGGGTTAGTACTTACTTCTCGTTGAAACTAGAAAGACTGTCAGATATCTTGGCCTTTTTAAATGTACGCAAAAATCATAATATAAGTATCCCGTTTCTCCCCGCATTACTCGCTTAAAAACACCGAAAAAATTAGTCATCTTCCCGCTTTTAGCACTGAAATTTAGGTTTGAATGAGTGAATAAAAATGGACTTCGTCCTTCTGGTTTTTGTGACCTGAGATTATATAGTGAGTAGTATTATTTCATCCGAAAAGTTAGTGGCCAACGCTGTCTGGCAGCCTTGGAATGCTACCACAATATTTGTGCTCAGACCATAGGTACATGTTTTAGTGTGGCGAAGAGGCATAAATGCCATTGCCCTATAGAAACCCCAAGAAAAACAGACTGGCAGAAGTTCAGGGAGGCGTTAGGTCAACTTGACGTGGCGCCACCAAGACTCCGGCATTGAGGCGGCTGTTGTGAAGCTCAACACTGTCTTAACATAATGTTTTGAACCAGCCTGTCCAATTCGACCTCTCTTTGCCCGTACTCCCGTTCTGTCGTGGAATTGAGAGCTCCAGATGTTGAAGAATGAGTCGAGAAAACTTCTAAGTCGGGCCCTAAAGAATAACCTTGCAGAGGACTGGCAGTGACACCGTGATGTTCACAAGAGCTACAAGAGGCTTACTAGGGAATAGAAAAGAGCCTCCTGTAGGGAATTCTGAAGCGGTATTGAATTTCTGAGCGTCACGGCGAAATTGGTTAGGATCCTGAAAAGGAACCTAACTGAAAAGCTGATGTCACTTAGGAAATCTGATGGCTCCTTCGTGGAGAGGCAAAGCGAGACACTCAGCTTGTTGATAGAATCTCCCTTTCCAGGTAATCAGATAAACGTCGGCTGGCCCTTACTGAAAGAGGCTGTTGTCAGAGCTACTACACCTTCTCGGCATAATTGGTACGTTGCTGTGGTGAATGAAGAAGCATCTCAAAGCGAATTATCGCCTGTTTTTTCGCAAAATTTACTTATGTCGCAACTGCACCACTTAAGAAACCCAAACATTTAATCCTGGGTAGGACACAGTCATTTGATTAGCAAAACTTTTTTAAGAACTAAGGAAAACCAATCGGTGAAGACCAAGGCAATGCAAGCTCCCACATATTAGCAAAGGACTCAACAAAAGAAAGACACTCATACGTCTCAATCACAAGAGTTTCCAGATGGCAAAAATGGCCAACAAATGCGACTACGAAGTAAACGGATGCTAAACAGGCGAGTCTAAATTTATATAGAAGCGGACGTAAGATGTCAAAACGGGGCACATACGATGCGTGGAGGTGAACTGGTCAGACAGGTGGTGTTTATTATAACAAATAGTGGAAAGAGCCAGGTGCATGCAATTTTCGAAGGGCAACATGTGAACTTTATAAGACGTAGAGCCCAGTGCTCAAACCGCCTCCCAATGATTTATTTAACGATAGTATCGTAAAAACTAGTTAAAGTCATAGACTGACGGTGTGGGGGCTTCGATGCTTCCCCATGGTCTAAAAAGTATGCAAGGTAGTGCAAAATTAACGTAGGATTTACAACTTTTGCAATTGACGTAGGGTCCACCATATTTGACACTTGTGAACTCGATAGTCTCAGTATACAAGTAATGGGGCGCGTAAAGGTCGAAATTAAGTTTTCCATTACTCAAATGTATTTTTTTTTATTTAGCAAAAAAGTTATGTGGAACAAAATTCGAGAAGAATAAAATATTGGGTAGTCGAAAAAGTCTTTTCGTATTTTGTCAATAGATGTCGTTGGAGTCATCTATCTCCAGTGCTACCAATCACATTGTGTCATATCATATGGTGTTAGAAAGGCGACATTTTAAGCTTTATTTAACCAAAAAAAAAATTAAATTCGGAGAAGTTGAAAAAAAAGTTATAGCTGTTCAAAAATGAGTGAAAATAATGAAGAAATTCGCTATATTTTGAAATTTTTTATAAAAAAGGGAAGAATGCCACGCAAGCCACCAATGAAATTTGTGAAGTTTACTGAGACGATGCTGTATCAGTTCGTGTAGCACAACAATGGTTCGCTCGCTTCCGTTCTGGAAATTTCGATGTGAAAGATGCACCTCGCTCCGGTGGACCTATCGTTGAAAAAGTCGATGAAATTATGGAAAAGATTAACCAGGACCGTCACATAAGCTGCCATGATATCGCCAAGACACTAAACATTCATCATCAAACGGTTTTGAACCATTTAAAAAATGCTAGTTACAAAGGAAGCTCAATGTTTGGGTTCCACATGAATTGTCTGTGAAAAATTTAATGGACTGAATTAACATCTGCGATTCTTTGCTGAAACGAAATGAAATCGAACCATTTCATGGTGCAAGGGTGGTGAAGCTCAACAAATGGTCGCAAAGCCAGGATTGACGCCCCGAAAGGTTATGCTGTGTGTTTGATGGGATTTGAAAGGAAACACCCACTATGTGCTGCTCCGGCCTGCTCGAACGATTGCATCTACACTTTACTGATGAGATTGAAGCAAACAATCGAAAAAAACGGCCAGAACTGATCAGGAGAAAGGGCGTCGTCCTCCATCAGGACAACGCTAGGCCACACACATCTTTGACGACTCAGCAAAAACGGGGAGAGCTTGGCTGGGAAGTTTTGATGCACCCACCATATAGCCCTGACCTTGCACCATCGGACTACCATTTGTTTCGGTCAATGCAGAACTCCCTTAATGGAGTAGAGTTGGCTTCAAGAGAAGCCTGTGAAAATTACTTGTCGCAGTTTTCCACCGAGAAACCACAAAAGTTTTACACTGATGGAATAGTGTCTCTAGAAGAAAAATGGCAAAAGGTGGTCGACCAAAATGGTACATATTTGGTTTAATAAGTTCATTATATAATATAAAAAAAAATTAGTTGAAGTTTGATTAGAAATACGAAAAGACTTTTTCGACTACCCAATATCACTTCTTCCTTAACAAAACTCTTACTGTACACTGCTTATAAGTGTAAAATTTGTAAAGGTATTTAACAGAATACCAACCATCACTTATTATGCATGTAGGTATGACTTATTGGACTACCTGTTATACGTGAATCAATTCCAGTATTGGAATAAAAGTTCACTTTCTGTATACAGTCGAACTTCTCTACAGTGAACTTCCATATAATGAAGCTCTCCTTATAATGAACTGGTTTCGAAGACACTGCTTTTTCGTTCTACTTTCGGTGTACTTTTGTCTCCTTATAATGAATTTCTATATAGTGAAGTTTTCTATACAATGAACAAATTTTACAGCTGGAAATTCAAGCGTCCTAAGTTTTTGTCTCCATATAGTGAATTTTTTCAAAAGTTTTCTGTAGCAAAAAATTACAGTTAGATGTGGACAAACTGTAATGAGGGGAATCCCAAAATTAAAACAGAAAGAGCTGAGCTATTACAGTTTTATTCAGTGATTGAAGTTAAAATGACGCATCGAAGCAGCATTTCGCTTGAAAAAAAGTTATTAATGATTAACAAAGTTAATGAAGGAAAGAAAAAAAAGATATTGCCAATGAATTCGGAGTTCTTCCCAGCACTTTATCAAATATTTTAAAAAATAAGGAAGTGATTTTAAAAAATGCGGAGGATTTGGCAGTAAATACCAAACGCAAAAGACTTCGACCTTGTCATTTTGAGGATATTGACGAAGCAATGCTGAAATGGTTACTCGTTGCACGTGGTAAGAATCTCCCTTTATCTGTACCATTATTGAAGCAAAAGGCCAAAGATTTTGCGGAAGCACTAGGACACCACGAATTTGAGGCAAATACAGGTTGGTTAGACAAGTTCAAAAGTCGGCGTGGCGTTATTCAAAAGACATTATGTGGGGAAAGTGCTGATGCCAACATAGGTAATGATGAATGGGTAACAAACGTCTTACCGAAATTAATTGAAAATTACAACATTTACAACATTCACGACATTTTTAATGCCGACGAGACTGCTTTGTTTTTCAAATACTTGCCAACTAAAATGCTTTGGTGGGAAGCAAAGCAAGGAGAGAATATCTGTCCTGGTGGGAAGCAATATGACTGCATCAGAAAAGCTAAAATTGCTCGGAAAGGCCAAAAATCCTAGGTGCTTCAAGGGAATAAAATCTTTAGGTGTCGATTATGAGTTTAACAAAAAATCATGGATGACCACTGAGATTTTTACGAAATGGATTGTAAAACTCGACAAAAAATTTTGTGATCAAAACAGAAAGGTGTTGTTTTTTGTTGATAACTGCACTGCCCACCCTAAAGATGTAAGAGACAAGTTGAGAAACATTCATCTCGCTTATTTTCCTCCCAACATGATTTCGTTACTGCAACCAATGGACCAAGGCATTATCTACAACATGAAACAACATTACAGAAAACGAATCTTAACGAATATATTGACTCAAGTGGATAAGGGAAATTCTGTTATGGCCATAGACTTGCTGCTAGCAGTTCGAAATCTTAGCAATGTATGGAATGTCTATGTTAAACCAGAAACAATTGCCAACTGTTTTAAAAAGTCTGGATTTTCAAAAGATGCTATGCAGATTCCATTTGAGCATTGGGATGAAGAGGACCTTCTTTCAATATCGGATTTAGCTGCTTTACATTCTGCATTTAAAAAAGTAGCAAATATCGAAGCATCGTTTGATGACTACGTAAATGTTGATAATGGTGTGCAGACTTGGGACAACCCATCCGAAGAAGATATTCTCAACAGCATTTTTGAAAGTCGCGGAGTTCCAGCTGAACCTGGTAAGCATTTATCTTTTTATAGTCAAACAAAAATTTAATATGTAAATATTATTTCAGATAACGATGAACACGATTTGACCGTTGAAGAATTGGCAGACACTGAGGAGGCATTACCTACGTTGATACAAGCTGCTTCATCCATTAGCGTAATTAGAAGCTTTGTGGAAATGAGGAGCGACGTGCCGATTAATGTTTTCAACTCTCTACATGATTTGGAAGCTTTTATTGAAAAAGAAAAATGGAAGACTGTAATTCAAACCAAACTCACTGATTATTTTAAATAAAATTACATAAAAAATCAATGTTTCTTTATAATGAAGTTTCTATATAGTGAAGTGATTTTCAGGTCCCGTGCGAATTCACTATATGGAAGTTCGACTGTATATAGTAAATACCACACATTTTAATCATATTGCATATACACAAA
>JAYXIM010052138.1:0-11714 GCA_037575425.1 Anastrepha fraterculus | reverse complement strand
AAATTACAATTCAGAAACGATAATTTTTTCTTTCAAAAGATGGAAGATAATGATGAAGTACTCCATTCATTTTAGATGAACCTATATACATATATATATAATTGGCGCGTACACCCTTTTTGGGTGTTTGGCTGAGCTCCTCCTCCTATTTGTGGTGTGCGTCTTGATTTTGTTCCACAAATGGAGGGACCTACAGTTTCAAGCCGACTCCGAACGGCAGATATTTTTATGGGGAGCTTTTTCATGGCAGAAATACACTCGGAAGTTTGCCATTTCCTATAGAGGGGCGACCGCTATTAGAAAAAACTTTTTCTTAATTTTTGATCTTTCACTGAGATTCTAACCAACGTTCTCTCTCTGAATTCCGAATGGTAGTCACGCACCAACCCCTTCGGCCACGGCGGCCGCCCGTGAACCTATAGTAAGTTTAAATATCTGCTATGATCAGGGACCGAAAATAAGCAATATTTTCATATTTCCAATGAAAAAAGTCAAAGCTTTTAAACATCGTAGAATAGTTTTAAATGTATTTTTATATGAGACCTGGTCTGTGAAAAGGAGGTTTAGGTGTCAACAAATTATTTGTCACTTTTTTTTATCGATCCGGATAGAGTTGGTCGTAATTTGTTGGAAAGTCTACTAAACTTGTTTTCGCACCCAAGACTCCATTTCTTTTAAGACTTAACTGTGCAATAAAAAGACCACTCACCGAGGAAGATGCAATGGCAGGTGTCTACAGGTCGGGGAAAAGATACTCGGAAGCGCTAGACAAGAATACAAGAATTTTCGTATTTCAAACGGAAGGTTCCGGCATAGGTAGATTAGCTCACTTTAATTTAGAACGCAACTGTACGAACTACAGTAAAGGCATCCTTACTGATTGCCTGGCAGCATTCAAGGCTCTCAAGTCTTTCCTGGTTTTATCAAAGCCAGCTGCCTGGAATGTCTTGACAAGCTGTACATCTCAGGACAGAATAACCAGGTACGTATCCCATACGTTTTAGGACACAATTGGAATTGTCAGGAATGTGAGATGAATTGGCCAGGCAAGGTGCGGCCTCCAATCGTCCAGAGCCAAATTCTCAAAAATCAAGACGATTTGTTTACCAATTAATACTAACACGTTATGATACCAAAATTCAATGCGCATAAGCACACACTAGAAACTTTTTTGCGCAAAGTTTGAAAAGGTTATTTGATGAGAATGAACTATTTTTAACACACTTTTATTAGGTCGGGTTGTATGCATGTATGTATGTATGTATGTATGTATGTAACGGAATCTTTGAGCTTAATTTTCACTGGTTTCTAAACATCTGATCGACTTGAAATTTTGCACACCTATCAAAGACCGATGACAATGCAATAATTTGATAAAAGTTTTCCATTATCCTTATTAGGATTGCCAGGATTAATATTTTCTTTTTTTACCTGTGGGCAAAAAGTAAGGTGAATTTGGTTGTAAAATGAAAAATCTTTTTTTATTCTTGTAAATCAGTTTCTCAGGCTCCCTCCACGAAATAAGTTCTTCATCCCGATTACTTCTTTATCACGGCCGATAACTGCATTGCTTTAGACTCACAGTCGATAAGAAAGGAATTAAATATAACACGAATATATCGAATCATTTATTCACTGACTGCAATGATAACAATAATTTTCATTCATAATAAACAAAAAATAGTTTAAAGAAACTAAAAAAACACGCTTTTTTGCTAATCGAACTAAAAAGTAGAAAATAAAAAATAGTTTAAAAAAACTAAAAAACACGCTTTTATTGCTAATCGAACTAAAAAGTAGAAAATAAATATTAATGACAAAGAGACCTATAATGAAGTAATAGCAAATCGAAGGATCAGTCATAGTCAACTACCTCAGAACAGAATTATAATAAAAATTAAGATACAAATAGAGTAATTCAAATTAGAGTTAAAAGCGTGGGATGCTTGATATAGTAAATATTACAATCATTCTATTGGCAACTACCTATGTACAGAAGGTTATGAAAGTGAAGCAAAATGCATCCCACGCCTTTAACTCTAATTTGAATACTCTATTTGTACCTTAATTTTTGTTATAATTCTGTTCTGAGGTAGTTGACTATGACTGATCGTTCGATTTGATATTACCTCATTATGGGTCTCTTTACCATTAAAATTTATTTTCTACTTTTTAGTTCGATTAGCAATAAAAGCGTGTGTTTTAGTTTTTTTAAACTATTTTTTATTTCATATAAAGATTATTAAAAGCAAGCCCATGTTTATTTAGGATCCAGTATTAACACCGATAACAATGTCAACCTTGAAATTCAACGTAGAATTTCTCTTGCCAACAAGTGCTACTTTGGACTGAGCAGTAAAGTCCTCTCTCGACGAACAAAACTAATACTCACAACTCATGCCCGTCCTAACTAACTCATGCCCGTCCTAACGTATGGCGCAGAAGCTTACACGATGACAACGTCCGATGAAGCGACGCTTGAAGTGTTTGAAAGAAAGATTCTGCGTAAGTTTTTTGGACCTTTGCACGTTGGCAACGGCGAATATCGCAGGCGATGAAACGATGAGGTGTATGAGCTTTACGACGACATAGAAATAGCTCAGCGAATAAACATCCAGTGGCTACGTTGGCTGGGTCATGTCGTCCGAATGGATGCAACCGCTCTGGCTCAGAAAGTATTCGATGCGGAACCAGCTGGCGGTAGTAGAGGAAGAGGAAGACCTCCTTGGCGTTGGAAAATTAGGTGGAGAAGGACTTGACTTCACTTGGTGTGCCCAACTGACGCCGGTTAGCACGAGAAAGAAACGACTGGCGCGCTTTGTTAAACTCGGCCAAAATCGCTTAAGTGGTTATCGCACCAATTAAGAAGAAGAAGAAGCATCACGCGAGTGGCACTGGACTAGATTAAGTTGTATATGTTTATACACCTCTATATGTACATATATGTTTACACACACAAGTATATTTAAAAAAATTCTATCATCCAAAACAACACCCGTTATTTCTTAATAGTATTTTTCAGTAATTTTTATGTTGAAGCTTACGAATATTATTGATTTCGAATAGTTTATTTGTTGCTTCTTTTGAACTATATAAGTAATACTGTTGCAATTAATAGGTTTTTGTTATTAATTACTCAAAATGTTTGTTCGGTGATCAGGTAGGAATGTTTCAGATAAGGCCACTTAATGGTTTATTGAGGCTTTCAGAAGCAAGCAAGGCAGATGTAGATCAAAGAAGGCATTCACATTAAGTTTAGGAAAATGTAGATTTGTATTATAAAGATCATCAAACTGCCAAGTTAATATATAACGGAAGTTTTAAAAAATAAAAAAAAAAATGGAAATATTTTGAAAAATGATGTAGAATGAAATACTAAATCATATACTGTTAAATATATGCATGTATGTTCATATGTATTGTTTTGTTAAGAAGAGCGACCTTACCCTTTTCGACACTCGCCCAACCACATGCATATGTGTGAGTATATGCCAGCACTCCTTAAAATGTTTAAGCTTGAACAAGGCCGATTTTAAAGTGCAGAAGATTCATTACTTTATTCAGTTCAGTTTTCATTTACATATTTCTTTATTTATTTTTTAATTAAGTGTGCAGTTGACAGATTTTTTATTGTTGCAAATTTTTCTGAAAATTGGTTTATTTGCAGGCTTTGGTGTAATAAGAAAGAAATTTAAAAAAATTCATAGTTTTGGGATGTTTTTGTTTTTAATTGTTCAATTGTTCTTTTACTTTATTTTTTGATGACTGAGAAGGGGAGAGCTGGAACCGATTCGGCCGACCCCTTCTTGGCAATACGGTGACGACAGTGCCTTGATTGCAGATTGACTATCGGAAAAAATATTAATGTCTCCCTCCCAACAGCGATCCCGAAGCATTTTGCATGTCTCCAGGATCGCGAAGACCTCTGCTTTAAAAACGCTGCTTGTTTCCGGTAGTTTACAGGAGACCGAAAAGCTGGCTGATTTAGAGTAAACCCCCGCTCCCACTCCAGACTCCATTTTGGATCCGTCAGTGAAAACAGAGGTATCTTTATCCGTACCGACTCTCCCCTCTTTCCAATCTTGCCTGCTCGGAAAGATAGCCCTAGCACAACCCTCAAAGCACAGTTTGCGGATGGAGAGGTCAGTGTGAATAACAGAGAAGGAAGGGGAGATATGCTTCAAGATGCTATTATATCCTACAGGAAGTTGCCTCCAAAGGCCAATAGCACTCTGAGCAGCAATAGATTTAACCTGCAAATCCACAGGAAGTAAGGGCAGAATAACGTTGAGCGCAGCAGTGGGACATGTTCTACAAGCACCAGTGATTTCCACACATGCAGTTCTTTGCACCCTCTCTAATTTAGTGGTATTGTAGCCCTTCTACCCACCAAACTAGGCAACCATATGTCAAAATTGGCAGAACCACTACGTTGTACATCCAAAGTACGACACGTGGCTTGAGACCCCATTTTTTGCCGAACATAGATTTACAGGCGTAGAAAGCTATATTGGCCTTCTTAATTCGATTTTCTATGTGCAGCTTCCAGTGGAGCGTGGGGTCAAGTATTACACCAAGATACTTGAGTTCCAATGAAAGAGTAAGACACTGGTTGTTAAGTCTAGGAAGTTTAAAAGGTGGAGGCTTGTATTTTCCGGTGAATAGCATCAACTCCGTTTTATCAGAGTTGACTCTGAGACCGCAACTGGCAGCCCATCTACTGAGTGTAGCCAGTGGATCTTCCAAAATTTCAGCCATTACTGATGGGAAGGGACCTGAGACCATTAGGACCAAGTCCTTGGCATATGCTACCACCTTTACCTCACCCCTGTTTAAGCGAGTTAAAGCTTCATCCACAGCTACTAGCCAAAGGAGAGGCGAGAGGACGCCGCCCTGCGGTGTGCCCTATGTACGAATCTACTGATTCTAGCCCCTCCTGCCACAGCATTTATTTTCCTACCACCAAGCAGGGACGAGATCCAGAGGTAGATAGGTCTTTCCACCCCTAGCCTATTTAGACCCGTGACAATTGACTCCGCCGTAATATTATTCAAGGCGTGAAAGTGAATTGTTTTCCCTCCAGATATTTCTCTACACTCCCTACTACGTCGTGTAAGGCTCGGTAAATTTCCCTTTCAGGTAAGCGTGTTGGGCTGGAGAAAGTCTGGTTTCAAAGTGCTCTCGGATGTGATCGTCGATCACTCTTTCAAACACCTTGAGAATAAAAAGGGTAAGACTTAGAGGTCTGAAATCCTTGGCCAGGACGTGGCCCCTCCTTTCTGCCTTAGGAATGAAGACCACTTTGGTTTTCTTCCAGCTAGCAGGAACGTGGTTTAGCGAGATACATGCCAAAAAGATCTTTTGAAGAACGGGAACCACCACGGTTTTAGTCTTCTGAGGAATTACTGGCATCATATTTTGTGACTAATATATATTTTATACCAGCATATTTTCTTCTTGCTGCTATACACAATTCTCGCGTGGTTGCGTTTCACATGTCACGCCGGTCAAATGCGTTGCCGCAACGGACACAACAGATCCATTGTGGCAGCCCCATTAGGACGGAACTACATCAGATTGTATTGGCCTCAATCGATTCAAACACCTTCCTTTCAACACTAATCGTTGCGTTACTGAAGGTTGTTTGATCCAATGAAGACTTTACTTAACCAAATACTATATTTCAACATCCATGGTCAGCCTGAACTCGAATCTTCAAGGATTTAAAATAAAATATTTAATAAACAATTCTGCTTAAGGTTCGCAGAATAATAAAGCGCTTGGTTATGAGTTTAATTTCTGTTTTTTTTTTTTAAATGTCTGTTTTAAAAAAGAAAATCCAACCATTATCCACATGAAATCAAACAAAACCTGACCTTCAGTTCGGATTGCGAGAAAAGCCTGGGACTCCAGAGCGAGTGAATAAAGTGGTCGTTTAAGTTTCGATAAACGATTTGAGGCACTTTGGGACGAGGAACACATTTTTAGTTGATATGCCGAGTTTAACAAAGCGCGTCAGTCGTTTCTTTCTCGTGTTAATCGGCGCCAGTTGGACACACCAAGTGAAGCCAAGTCCTTATCCACCTGATCTTTCCAACGCAGAGAAGGCCTTCCTCTCCTTCTGCTACCACCAGCTGGTACCGCTTCAAATGCTTTCTGGGAGCGCTTGCATCCCTTCCACATTTTCATGTTGAATATTAGCTCTTCTATGAATTCAGGAACGGCGCTCGGCCATACTTCTTGTCATAAACTGTGTTGCCTAATTCTTCTTCGATAAATTCTGCACATTTTGTTGAGACTACGTTTTGTGTCTTGGACAGTAGTTCTCTGTGTTACAGAAATCTTAGATTAAGCTCTTGTAAATGTCGATACGAATGTATAATATTATTCTATAATAAATAATATTCTATAATTGAAATAATACTCCAAATTTGCAGTGAAGCTTTGATTTTTTTGATTTGAATCTCATAATCCATTGAAGGCTTGACAATTTAAGTTTCGTTTGAGGAATTTTATTTCTATATCTTTCATCTGGGTGAGTTTTCTATCTAGAGCAGATAGATATTTGACACTACCTTTTTGTGAAGTGGCTTTGGAATTTTATAAGCATATACATGGATTTGTTCAAATTTTTTCTATGCTGCCAATTGCAGTTGCATTGAACGAACGATTATATCATTTTCCATAAAAAGAACAATTAAAGCCACGCTCTCGCCCACATCAAAAGCCAATAATGACAATTTAAATGTTGATATTTAGGTTTAGTATTAGAGAAAAAGCAGTATTCAATACCTATTTAAATCAAACCCTTTTCCAATACCTTTTTTTATTCAAGTACTTACGCTGCACAAGTTTTTATTGAAATTGAAAGTTAAACTTTAGATATTGCAGAATAATGAACGTTTTCTGGCATACACATACACATTAGTCTATTTGTATACACATACATATGCATATATACATTCTTATTTTCTTATTATACTCGTAAATCAATGATTAGTCCTCTGCGCACTTCGAAATAATCTATTGTTTGCGTATAAGTTTAAGTGCAACATTGTGAATGTCGCAACATCTACACATACTTAAATTCATATGTACATGCCCAGTAGGGAAAAGTAATAATTGTGTTAGGAAGTAGTATTATCTAACACGGTCTATGCCCTATGAAATGTCAATTGTCTGGCCAGGCAGCCAGCGGCAAACTACCAGTTAAAATAACAGTTCATTCTGGCAAAAAAATATTAGCCCAATATCTTGGAGCATTGTGAAGGAAGCTTTGACGCACCTCGCGTTGTAGTGCTGTGAAAGAAGAAGAAGAATACCAATATCCTCGTAAATTAACTAGCCTTAGACCAGCTAAAACTTGGACGTTCTCGATTCGTCATGCGTAACAAGTGGCGAATAGATGATGCAACTGGTATAAGTAAACATATGTTAATACCACTGGAAAAGAGCTGTACAAAATTTCATACGTTAATACTCATAGTAAGACAGATTTTTTACTTCAACTCGTTAATTTTTAATGTTGTTGTTGACTGTATACCAAAAACTAAAAAATTGCAAGCAACGTCTGTAAATAATACGGTCAATACCAAAAAAGAATTCATAAAGTTGAAGCAACTAAATTCTCCCTGTTTGAACGCGATCTAACGAAACTCTCTTGAAAGAAAATTAGCGGAATTGAAAATAGTCAGTTATACTAGTTTTATGAGGCATAACTATACTCGCTAGCGGCGAATCTTGATCGATAGCTTTGTTGTTGCTTTCACATGCAAATTTTTCGTTAAGCGAGCAAGGCAGAAACTTAGAGCACAAAGTGGCGAATCGAAGACGCCTTATATAAAATAATCACCCATTCCAATTCAACGTTTTGGAAAATTCTATTGCATATATTCATATTAAAAGTGTATGCAGAGTATGTTTTGTCTTAGAATTGAATGATACGTTTTTCTGGTATAGTGTTGGATCCTCAAAAATTGGTTTAAACTTACACTTAAATTGGAACAAATTCTTAAAAAACTAGTAAAGTTTTAAGCCGACTCCAAATGGCAGATAATTTTTTTATGACGCGCTTTTACTTGGCAGAGAAATAATCGGAGGTTTGTCATTGTCTGCCGAAGGGCGATCGCTCTTAGAAAAAAAAGGTATTAACTATAAGAATGTAAATAAAATAAACGCAAGTAAAATTTCGAATCCCTTTTTGATGCGGTTTCTGCGAGATTTTTTCTGTGATGGCCCTTTTTTGAAAAAACTATTTTCTATTCAATTGATGTACTTTTCTTAATTGAATTTCTGGCTCATCGGCGCTGGTAAGAATTATTATAGATTCTGAAACAAAACAAAACACATAAACTAAAATTTATATTTACGTTTATTTTTATATTATGTAAAAGTTAATCAACAGATAAAAATGCACAGAAAATTTCATTTTCCTTGGGACTATTTTCTCTGTGAGTTCGGTCTAGGCTGGATTCCATTAATAAATCGATTTTTGTTTTAAGCTTTCTGCTGATAGTAGTTAGTAGAGCCCATATTGCAGAAATCTGTCAAAGATAAACTTAATACTCTACAGCATGTATTTTTGTAATGAAAGTATAGTCACAGTAGCTTTCCAGCACCACCTTTTATCATTCGTCTTTACCTTAATTAAGTTTTCTAAAGAGTTCAGAGGAAAACAAGATTTAATTGACCGTAGAATCTTGATACATAAATTTTGCTGTAATTATGTTTTGCCCTACCAGCGCCCACAATACGGAAGTATTTTATAAATATTTGACATTTTAAAGCTTAAACTGAGCTAGTCTAACAATATTAGAAATCGGTTTCTCACTCTAATCTTATTGACTTATGATGCGAGGCTACACATAAAGTGAAAAACTTTCACACAAATTTTAAGTAATTTTTGTATTTGTTTCATAGACTTGGATATATTTATCTCCAGTATCTACCTATACATAATCGTCTAATTATCACAAGGCTTCTTACATAAAGAAGCTCCCTTTTACTTGGTGCCAGTTTTTCTAGTTTGTAATATCCAACTTTTTTTGATCTTGACTCGTCTCGGTGTATAAATTTGCAGGTATCATGTCGCTTTCAATCTGCTTCGTCCATGTATGTTAGGGTCGTTTTGACTTCCTCGGCGCCGTAAAGATGTTAAGAATTTTTTTGTCAGCTGATATGTGTTGCTTCATCATTTGCTATTTTAGATGGCGCTTGTTCTATCTTTTCGGATGCTATTTCCGGGAAGGAGCCCTCCACGTACGGCAGTTTTAAGATTTCTTTACTTGGGTATTTTTCATTTAGCAATTTATTCAAATATTCGCTCCATCTGCTGACGTTAAGTGGCAACAGGTCGTAAAATGAAAGCCAAACATTTCTCTTAGGAAAGTAAAAGAAAAATTATGGAAATTAATTTTAAGCATTCTTATTTAAAAAAATTAACTAATTTGCAGACAAATTGATCATTTTACCACTGCTATTATTGTGGTCAATGACGAACTAGTAAGATTTCTTGTACAATATTAAATACCAACGCCTCAACTAGAATGCTTTCGTACTAGCTTGGCTTTTTCCTGCAGGGGGTTTTTTTATGAGGAAGAAGCATCGAAAGCCTTACCCCGTCAGTGTGGGACTTTAACTAGAACTAAACCTCCTACCGTCAAAGTACCGATCCCCCTGGTACTGCCGTCAAGTATTTCGTCGGGTGGCGGCTTGAGCGTTGCACTCAATGTCAGTTACTGTTCAGATGCAAAATATCACAAGCTGTATCTGCCTATTACCACCACTGTTAAGTCATATCTGAAGAGAACCAACCCTGTCGGATTTATACGGTCCTCCCCCCATGCCTCAATTCGTTACCATAGAAAAGTTAGTTTCTAATAGTGGTATCGTCAGTTTACCGCGTTTTCATCTCTGGATAGGTTGCTACTCTTCTAAAGCGGGGAGAAGCACATGTTCTGCGCCCGCTATTGGCAGACGTGCGGACTCTCTTTGCTTGCTTTTTGCGATCGTTCTCCATTGTGTCGGCTTGTGAGCTTTGATTGGTGCATACAGTGGGTGGCTTAGATATGCAGTGCATGTCTAATGCTTTCTGATGCTGCCTCTCTATTGCACTCACCAGGTCTTTCATTGGAATGTTGATGTGCCTCTGCACTTCCATCATACTAATGAGCTCTTTTATTTTTTCTCCCATCACACGTAGCGGCTCCCCGTCTGATTCTCACTTTGTCGCTGCTGCCTTTCCTCTTCCTTCTGCTGTTGAGTGTCGCTTTTTTCCATGTCTGGAGTTTTATGCTCGCATTGGTGCTTTTCAGCGCGCTCTTGTTCAGGAGTGAGTATTTGTTTTCTCATAGGTGAACAAGCGATTCTCGCTCGTCTCATAAAAGGATTGGTCGTATCGCTCTTTTCCTTCGATTCTCCGCATAAGCCCGGAGACTCATTCGGCATGTTGTTGGGTGGTTTGCTTATACCTGGGGGAGTCAGATGTCATTCACCTCTCACCGTAGCTGTCTGAGCAGATGTGCAAATTATAATCAGCTATTCTCTCTCTTCCCACCAACACTATGCGCCGTTCGCTAAATATTTTTTTTGATTTTTATGTATATGTATATACATAGATGCTTACGTATATTTTTTCTTCTATTACTTTTTTTTGTGATTAGTAAAAGAAAGGAAAGTTATGCAGTTGTCTGAGCAGATGTGCTTATATTAAGCAACTGTTCTCTCTCTCTCAGCAACAACACTTTGCACCGTTTGCTTAAAAATTTCTCAGGTTTTCTTCTTTTTTTTTATTTTTTAGAATTTTTGTTCTGTCTTTTTCACTCTTTTGGAGTTTGATAAAAAATGGCTGTATTTACCTTTGGTTGGTTAGGTACACCTGTCAATCACTGGTCACTGCCCTAGCTCTTGGGAGCACACTTGCACACTTTTTATCACTACCGTGGGACTTTTCTCAAACTTATCGTCACTTTTGTCAGATCACTTGCAGAACACGTCTTTCACTGTTGACGTCTTACGTCTCCCCTTTTTCCTGCAGGGTAGGTACACACATATGTACACACATACATCAATTCGTGCATACAAAAAGTGCAGCATTAAATTTCAAATTTCGCAATCACCAATCTAATTTTATTCGCTACGCTTTTTGTAACCGTTACTTACCTCAGTTGTTCTCGCGTGTTGTTTTTGTTTTTGTGTTTTGAAGTTTATTCTACAGTTCATATTACATGTGCGCACTTTTGTTTTCCTATTTGATTCTTCTTTAGAGTGTGTGTACGTGCATCCACCGCTAAGAACTTTTCACAATCACAAATAATTGTCTATGGCTCAATGCGATGTCGCATGGGCAATCAGAAGGTTGCAACAATGACAATAAAAACAAAAAAGCGTGACTACGTGCATTTGAGGATGTAGATAAAAGTGCAATATAAACCCTATCTGGAAAACCTAAACTAGTGGAATATATTTATAGTTCTCAACTCATACGATTTTGTCAATTGCTAACCACCTTCAATACAAATATTGCGACTGTCCTAGAAAAACAAGAACAAAAACCAAATTATAGTTAAGAAAACTAAAAACATGTTTTTAACAAATAAGTTTCAAATATAATATAATGATTTCGTTTGGGAGGAATGGAGTTCCCTAATATGATTTAATTGAACTTTTTAAATAAGCCTAAAATGAGATTAAATTTTTAGTAAATAAGTTTAATT
>JAYXIM010052137.1:0-11698 GCA_037575425.1 Anastrepha fraterculus | reverse complement strand
CATTCCTAGTATTTTCGAATTCACAGCCGTTTTAGCAGGTAGAGTCAGATTCGTCACGCGGCCACTCTCAAAACTTTAAGCCCAAATATCTCCGCCCGGTATTGTCAAAAAAACACCTATTCCACCGAATCGTCTGAAATTTCAATATAATATTATATGTTGTTCACAGCATCCATGGCTATCGCCCGTACTAGAATCATATTATTTCTATTGTTTCGTATTTTTTTTATTAAAAAACTGAAAAAAAACTGTAAAAAAGTCAAATTTAAAACCACGCCATTTTGTAATTTTTTTTTATTCAATACGGGACATAGCTACAGTCATATCTACTGATTAATAATTTTTTTGGTTTTTGTGTTTCAGATAAGAAGAAGAACCACCACTTCTCACACATACCACCGTCCAGGTCCAATTTTTCTGGAGGGTCACTTCAGCGCCATTTATAAATTTATTAAAATTAAAAACTTTTTGTTTTTGCAGTTTTGTATGGAAAAGAGGTTAAATAAAAAGTCTAAAAAGTCTTGGCTTAAAACCTTAAGTCCCTCCATATGTGGCACAAAATCAAGACGCACTCCACAAACAGGGGAAGGAGCTCGGCCAAACACCTCAAAGAAGTGTACGCGCAAACCATTTATGATCAAACAAACCCTGTGATCATAAAGTACCAGGAATGTTTAAATAAAACAAAACAGTGTTAAATTTCAGGCCAATTTCTTTGATCTCCTTCAAAATATGACCCGTCTGAAGCAGTACACATGTGCCGACGATTAATGATTTCAAGGTTGTAAGAGACTTGGTTTATCTCGAAACCAGCATCAAGACCGAAAACAATGTGCGCCAGGAAAAACAACGTAGAGTTTCTCTTGCCAACGGGTACTACACTAAAGTCCGCTCCCGACGAACAAAACTAACACTCGACAAGGCCTTCATCAAGCCCGTCCGCATGGCGCAGAAGCGTGGACGATGACAACATCCGATGAGGCGTCACTTGGAGTGTTTGAGAGAAAGTTTCTGCACAGGAATTTTAGACCTTTGCACGTTGGTGATGGCGATTATCGCAGGCGATGGAACCATGAGCTGTATAAGCCTTACGGCAGCATAGACACAGCGCAGCGAATAAAAATCCAGCGGCTACGTTCGCCGGGCCATTTCGTACGAGTGGAAACAAACGCTCTAGCTCTGAAAGTATTCGATGCGGTAACAGCTGGTAGTATCAGAGGAAGAGAAAGCCCTTCTCTGCGTTGAAAAGATCAGGCGGAGATGGATTTGGATACTCTGGTGCTGCCGACTACCATGTTTCGGGCCCCGGCGAAGTCAATAAGCCTCTGTCCGTTAGCGGATGTTTCGTTGTGCAGGCTGAATTTTCCGACTGTGGGACCAAAAATTCCCTCCTTGCCCACCCTAGTGTTGAAGTCGCCAAGCACGATTTTTATGTCGTGGCGGGGGCAGCGCTCATAGGAACGTTTCAGGCGCTCATAGAAGAAATCTTTGGTCGCATCGTCCTTCTCTTCTGTCGGGGCGTGGGCGGAAAAGAGAGAGGTGTTTAAAAATCGCGCTTTAATGCGGATTATTGCGAGACGCTCGTTCACCGGAGTGAGCGACAGTACTTGGCGACGAAGTCTCTCTCCCACAACAAATCCGACACCGAATTCGCACTCCTTTATGCGGCAGCTGTAGTAGACGTCACAAGGTCCTATGGTTTTCTTGCCTTGCCCCGTCCATCGCGCTCTCTTGAATGGCAGTGATGTCAGCCTTTACTCTTACGACGACATCAACCAGCCGGGCAGAGGCACCTTCCCAATTAAGGGACCGGACATTTCAGGTGCAGGAGTCGTCATCAGTGTTGGAAGTTCTCATCCGAGGCTTTGTGTAAGTCGGGTCCCAAACCTAACGCACAACCAGCTATCCTGGAATGTTTCGCCTTCTTACGTTAGCTCACTCCCGAACGGGTGTTCGGAAGCTATCCAGAGGATACGTGGGCTAATCCCGGACGTTGTGAGCTGCTTGAACCATATGCAGAAGAATCGTCCCGGCCACTCCCAAGCTAATGGCGATCAGTAACTTTCCCCAACTGCGTGGACTTCTACATATGGAACCATCCTCCAGGTTCGATCAGGCACAATATTATTTTATCAATAAAACTAATTTCTCTTGTCCGATTGATTATAGATGAATCTCCAAGGACTTGTGATGATCAGCGTTTGGGCCGTCCAGGACTTCTAAAGTCAAGTCGAAACCTGATTTATTAATGCTCCTTTTTTAATTTTGTAAAATAAGGCAATTGACTAGCAAAACCAAAAATTATTGAAAATTATAATTTTTTCGGGCCTCTGACTACCCCTAACCCCTTAATAAAAGCACCTTTCAAATTTTGGTAAAAAATATCTTAAGTCACATTAATGTATCTCTTTTCGCTGTACACTATTTTAGTAGCTCCACTTAAATTTTTCTAAGATCAAATATTATTTTTGGTCAGGCATTTCGCTTTAAATTTGCTGTTTGCAATTCAGTAGTCCGGAAGAGGAGGTGCATCTGTTTAGAAGTTAAGCAGCTGTTGATAATTGACAAATATTGTTTCTAGATATCATTCACTGTCACCCACAGTAGCACCAAGTGATTAATAAGATTCCAAAGTAAAGAATTCAATCACTTCGCGTTATTCGGCGCTATCAACTGTACAAAAATACGCTGTCACATCAATTTCATATGACCTGTAAACGAAAAATAAATTTAAAAAATATATAAAATCCCTTGCGCGCCTCCCACTCCAACGCCGTCCTAACAGTAGCGGCGAATTGTTCACTAGACGAAAGCCACAAGAGTGGTCACTTCACTGCATGTGAAGAATATGAAGAAAAATGCTTAGGTCCCATCTCCTTTCGAATAGCTTTCGTTAAAGCCCAGTTGAGCACTTAAATAATATTTGCCATATGAATTTGTGCGAAAGCCCTGGCCATATTGACTTCTGCATTATTAAATTAGCTAAAGTGGTATCGAATATTCAACAGGCTGTTGTTTGCCTCTTATTCGGTTTACGCTTCCATGCTTTCCTCGAATCTTATTTTTGTAATATTTCTTAGGGTGCGGAGTGGAATTTAACTTTGACTTTTGTTTGCTTTTACTTGGAAATTTTTGGTCTGGATTTTTTTCTTGTTTTTTGTTTTTTGTTTTGCTTTCTGTAAACACAGCACCCACCGTTCCTAATAGCAGCGGCGAATTCGCTCTAAAACGGAAGGAAGAGTAAATCAAATAAAGCTGAGCATTATGAAATTGTGTTAAAATGATGTGTAAAGTGTGAGGCAGCGAGAAGGGAAAGAATGAAGAAATTCAATAAATATTGAGAGCACAGCTTGCGGCTGGCAAAAAATGCCTATTTGAAAGAATATTTGGCGCTTTGATACAACAACAATTGCATGTGAACATCTGCGTTCATGGAGGTAATTTGAAAAATATTGAAAGCGAGACTTATGAACCAGCGAGACAATCGCGATTGATACGCCATTTTAATATTTCATCCTTCATTTGAACACATAAACATTTTTTTTCTATGAGTCAATTTATTTTTGGTTTCCTTGCCATTTGACGTTGACATGACAGCGTATTTTTCCACAATTCAAGGAATCGAATATCGCGCAGTGATAAAATTCTTTATTTTGGAAGCCTTATGAGCAAGAGAAATCCACGAAGAAATGGTTAAGGTTATGTTTGGTTATGTTAGGTTAGGTTAGCCAGGTTAGTTGTTTAAGGGGTTATACACAGTTAGAATTTTCAAAAAATCGATTTTTTTATATCCTTTTCTAATGCGCATATATTTAAGAACACACAGAAAATTTAATATCGTTCCGGTTAATATTTTCGAAGTTCCACGCAAATTTGAAAAGGCCTTTCAGAGTGCTTGAAAGTAACTACAAGGCCGGAGCAGCAGCGCTTACCTGGAACGCTGTCCCTTTTATGCACCTGCCTATTGTAAATTTTCCCTTCTAATGTATTTAGATGCGTAAAGCAACAGTGTGTTATTTTTTTTTTTTTTATATATGAAATAAAAATTCTTTTTCTCTCCCCAAATCTCTCCCAAAATTGTTCCGGCCGGTTCGAAAACTGTGGAAATCGCATAGCTACCGGCATATTTAATGAAGGAATGACATCATTATTGCATTATATGAAGACAATAGGAATTACACTCGGGCCCAAATCGGATTCATATGCTGAAAAGAAGATAAGCAGCGCGTGAACATTTTCGATCTCAGAGCGCGTGGGAGTACCCGAGATGGAAGAATGGCCCGCAGACAACATCAGCTCGAGTTATAAGAAGCAGCCGAAACGGCGGAGGATTTGTTATATGCTCTTGGAATAGATAACTCCATGTAAGTTAAAAAAAAAGTGTATCCTATGTAAAAGCGATTTTCTCAAAATGGTGTTTTCAAAGTCGGTGACCAACATTACTCGAAACCGGCTAAACCTATTAGTCTCAAATTTTAACATGAGCTTCTTAAATATTAGATGTGCAACCAAGTTCTCGCTGCTTTTTTTATAAAAATATAACTTAATTCTGAAAAAAGGGTTGCAAGGGAGTCATTGAAGGTGTTGCCCATCGCTGGCTACTACTTTTTCCCCATCTTTCTGGTAGATCTCGTATACCATCGTGGTAAAACGGTTCATCTTTTGAGGCTATCCACGGATCAAGCCATTTTGTGATGTCTTCATATGAATGGAACTGCTGGTCAGCTAGGCCATGTGCCATCGGCCGGAACAGGTGATAATCGGACGGCACAATATCTAGAGAATATGGCGGGTGGGGTAGGATTTCCCATTTCAGTGTATCCAGGTAGGTTTTAACGGGTTTGGCAATGTGAGACCGAGCGTTGTCATGCTGTAGAATCACTTTTTTATGCCTCTCCGCGTATTGCGTCCGCTTCTCGCGCTGTGCTCGGCTCCATCGCATCAATTGAAGTTGATTCCGATCCCCAGTGATGGTTTCGCTTGGCTTTCATAATAAATAACAACAACTTGGTCCCACCAAATACGATAGCATAACCTTCGCAGCTTGAATATTCAGCCGAGCCGACGACGTAGAAGCATCACCGGGCGGTCCCCGTGACTTTCTTTTCATTGGATTGCTGTAATGAATCCATTTTTCATCGCCCGTCACGATGCGATGAAGAAAACCCTTCCTTTTTTTTGCCGCTGGACCAGTTGTTCACAGGCGAAAAAACGACGTTCAAAATCCCTTGGTTTTAACTCATAAGGAACCCAACTCCCCTGTCTCTGAATCATTCCGAAAGCATGCAATCGCTTGGAAATGGATTGGCGGGTAACTCCTAATACTGAAGCAAGTTCTTCTTGCGCTTGACACGGATCCTCATTGAGCAATAGCCTTCCTTCACGCGGAAGGTCGTCAACATTAAAATCACCGACTTTGAAGAGACGCAACCAATCTCGGCACGTTGTTTCACGTTGGTAAAGCATCATCTCCATAAACTTTTTGTAGCTCTCGATGCGCTTCAGCCGCCGTTTTTTTTCGAATGAAAGAGGAAAATCAACACTTCTCTCAAATGACGATTGTTCGGCACAAAATCAGACATTTCCACAAAACCAAAAGTATCTGATACCAAAACAAAATCACTAATGTGTCGAGGCAGTTTGTTTACTAAATAGTAGCAGCGGTGGGCAGTACGTTCAATGATTCTCTTGTAACCATTTTTTCAATGAAGTTGTATTTTCATCAAAAAACAGCGAGAACTTAGTTGCGCACCTAATATTTCTGGATCAGTAAATTTAAAGGTTTTCTCAGAAAAAATTCTGGAAAATTCGTTTTTTTTCGGGCTTCTAAGTGTATGTAACCCCTTAAGACAAGACACTCATTGTGATGCCTGCATTTGATTTCGATCCCCGAACTTAGTTGCTTAAACAACTTATATCTTTTTAAGGAGGTAACCAGTACCTCCATTGAGAGATTTAGCAAATTTCCCTGGTCTTCAAAGAAATAATCGGCAAGATATTTCACATGGCTTCTTTGATATGCAGGACATACACAGAGGAGGTGAAGGTGTTGTACCGACTATATTTCTTCTTCATCTCCACACTTCTTGTAGAAGTCATTGTGAGGTACACTCATTCTACTGTCAAGGGTGCCAATAGTGCAATGACTTGTTATAACACCTGTGAGGACGCTGGTAGTTGATCTGTTGAATCCAAGCAGACATTTTGTTCTTTTAAGATTCAGTTTTGGCCAGAGCGCTTTGGGGAGCCTGTAGTTACTACACTCAAGTAAATCGCAGTATACAGTTCGCTTAGAGGAATGTTTATGTGCTCTACTACGCTGATTTGTTCTTGTTTAATATTCGAATTGTAACAATAAACTAACAACACCAAAAAACGTAACGGGAAAATTTTAGGCATCAAGAACAAAGAGTCAAAATAAGCTTTAGGTTTCATCTCTTAGAGTTCGAGTTCATTGCAATATAATTCTCTCCAAATTGATTTGAACTCTCCAACTTCAATTTGCACCTCAATCTCTCTCTTTTATTTATGCATAAGACCCAAGGTGTACTACCTAGCAGACCGTTATTCGGCTCTGAGCGAATTTGACAGCTATGCCGACGTCGCTCGTTTTGTGTTTCACAAAATTTAGCTTTATCTTAGTGTTAGCTTTAGCTTAGCTGATAGTAGTATTCAATGTTTCCCTCAAACATTTTTTTGTTCACCATACCTAACGAGCAAACCTGGTATCTATCATCATTGCATAAGACCCATACAGTAATTGAACAATCAGCTATTAAATCAAAGTTTTCCCACTGGACTTTTCCTCTTTGCAGCCATTTAACTAATTATTTTGGTCATTAGTCGAATGTTTGCACAACAAAAAGCCCTGAGTATACTTTGCGCACTTTCGCAAATGGCTTTAAAGTCTCCCCCCGTCCTGTTATTTATCACACCTTCCCCCACACTTCTCCTTACCTGGGCAATATCTGCGAGGCGTAAATACATGGAAAAATTACGGTGGGTAGAAATGCAATCCACACAAACATTAAGTAGGTGAAGTCAAAGTGCTTCTGATTCTCGTAGGTCTCCACCATCGATAGACGCGCGAAGCGTAAAATCATCAAAGGACACAAGCACACCACTTGTGCTGCGGCCATGCTGCCAAAGTTACGTTGTTTACGTTTCTCGCGATAAACATCCAACTCGGCGCTGTACAGGTCGTACGAGCGCGTCTTCGTGGCAGAGCAAGTGGCCGACAACACAGATGAGGTATGGCCAACACCACTGCCGCTGCCACTGCCGCCATTGGTGTGAGTGGTGAGCGCCGAACCGATGCCTGAGGTGGTAGTAATGGTAGCGCCGACGCTGCCACCCGCCGAAGAGGCCGATAAATTGCTGTGAATGAGAGTAGAAATGGAAAATAAGGAACATTTTTTTTATTTATTTTTAATATTAGTTGAATGCTTAGTACGTTGCTGTGTATGTATATGTATATGTATGTATTTATGTGAGTATCAGCTGAAATGAAATATCACCTTATGTGGCATTCATCACCACCTGGCTTCATAAAAATGTTATTAAATTTATTTAGTGAGCAAAGTTTAAATAACAATAACATTATCAGATGAGGAAGGCGCTCTGTGCGTTTATTGTAGTGCAATTGTGTGGGTAAATAAAAGCCTCTGTTGATTGGAAGATGAATAGTCCAGCTGAGAGTAGCTAGCAAATTGTGCAAGCCTTGTTATTGTTGCTTGAATGGATGATTTAAAGTGATACGCGTAGAATGTGGGAAGCTTCATAAAAGTAGAAGTCGTTTGCCGAGGCGTGAAATCTTTGTTGGTGTGCGTCAGGTAATGAAGTCAAGCGCACACATTTTTACGTAAATATAATTAGTAATTAATGCGGCAAAGTTAGATTGTGGGCGAGAAAATACTAAAGAAAACGTGCAAAAAACAAAAGATGAGGGCGAACATATTCGAATTATGAATAAATTTAATTAATGATTCATTAAAAAGTGAATTACTGATTTAAGTTTTGTAAGCCATTTAACAGCTGGGAGATGATTTATTATATTTAGCAGCTGCTTTTTTCACAACCTTTTTTACTTTTATTTTAATTTTTTTACAATAAAGTCATTTATTAAATTTAGCAGCTGTTTTGCTGAGGTTTTTTTTAATTTTAAATATTAATTTTGTTACTATGAGGTGATTTATTATATTTAGCAGGTGCTCTCTTTCACAATTTTTTTAAGTTATTTTTTTTTTAATTAATGTAAGTTATTTTTATGATAATTAAGAACGCACTTAATGTAGAAATTGCAGTTGCGCACAACAGTAACTTGTGATTTTGCTTAGTATTTCAATCACTTAGCAATTGTCTGGCTTTTGAGGTACTAGGTGGCGCAAAATTAATCATCCAACTTTGTTTTTCATAACTTTTTTACTATGTAAATATAATAAAAAAATATTTTGAGCGTTCGAAAATCGAAATCTCATTTAATTTTCGGCTCCCCGACCATTTAGGGATATTTGAAGGGCTGAACTGATGGCAATAACCAAGGCCCTCACACTGGTAAAGTGTGTTGTAGTACCAGGAAATGAGTTTCAAGTAGACCAAAAATCACACTGAGTATAAATATAAGTATAAGTATAAGTATAAGTATAAGTATAAGTATAAGTATAAGTATAAGTATAAGTATAAGTATAAGTATAAGTATAAGTATAAGTATAAGTATAAGTATAAGTATAAGTATAAGTATAAGTATAAGTATAAGTATAAGTATAAGTATAAGTATAAGTATAAGTATAAGTATAAGTATAAGTATAAGTATAAGTATAAGTATAAGTATAAGTATAAGTATAAGTATAAGTATAAGTATAAGTATAAGTATAAGTATAAGTATAAGTATAAGTATAAGTATAAGTATAAGTATAAGTATAAGTATAAGTATAAGTATAAGTATAAGTATAAGTATAAGTATAAGTATAAGTATAAGTATAAGTATAAGTATAAGTATAAGTATAAGTATAAGTATAAGTATGATAATAAAAAATATTACATAAAATATATATTTGCAATATAACTATTGTATTAAAATCTGATTGAGCATATTAAAAAAAAATAAATACCGCTTAGCGTAACACTAATTTTTCATTTGAAAAACTTTGCCTTCCTCTCCTTTTGCGCCATTTAAAAAACTTTGTATTCCAGGCTTAAGGCAAAGTAAAATCCTCACTCACTTCACAATTTTCTTTACTATTTTTAGTTTGCAATTGCAAGATGCCAAAAGGAAGCAAATTGCAGCAAACAACCACAGAAGTCTTTATTTCACAATTTATCTTTCATTGTCGTTAAATTTGTTGCGCATGAAAGAAAAATAAATAAAAGCGCAATAAGCAGCCAGCAGCAACTGAAGCAAACCTTCGGTAAATCGTACACGAGCCTCTGCATTTGCCAAGATTATCCCTCGTTTGCTAAAACACTCCACATCATTAACCGTTATTACAGTTTTTCTTGCCTCAATTTTTATATGTACGTGCACAAGTAACGGCGCTTTTACACACACATCGACATGCGGCTGTTTTTGTATAGTGGAATGTGCCGCTTGGGAGTCGGCAAGAAATATCCCTACAAGACAGCTGGCTATCATATAAGAACTCATATTATCATCATCACTATCCTCACCCAACTACACATTTCTGTTCTAGCCATGGAAGAGTTCTGATAGTTTCCCCTTGTCGGTGTGACATTCTGTCTCTCTTTTACCAATATTAATTTCTTATAACTGAAAAATATGTTTACTATGCTCTAAAGGCAAGGCAACTACTCATTTTCGTCATCAAAAAGTAATCAGCACAAACTCCTCAGTAACTCCTCATTTTCGTTAAAAAGTAATCAGACTGAGGAGTTTCGTTAAAATGTTTTATTTAGAAATTATAAAATTTATATTTTACGGAGGTCCGAGCTCACGAATTTTCAACTTTTAGCCAAACATCTACTGATTCGGCTATGGCGATCTTACAACAACAACAGGCAAATTTCACACTAGGACTTTTTTCAGAGCAGCCACATTATAAGCATTATTTCACTTATACGAAATTGCTATTGATAAAAGAGAGATAGAACTCACACTGTACAGGGGAAAAGAATATGAAATGAAATATTTGATTTCCCTATTAAAAAATGTTGTATATGCTATTCTGATAATGCATATGTATTAGAGACTAATAAAATACTTGTAAATGTGTTGGAATTTTTGTCGAAGTGCTCTTGTAGGGATTGATAACTTTTGACGGTATCTGTTTTTTTTTTCAATTTTTATTTTTTCATACACTAAAGCAGTATTTTTGCGCGGATATTTCACTGGTTCGCTGTGCGGATTTGAATATGACTCGAAAATTACTATAAAACTTTCAGAGATTACTGAAAATAGTCTCCGCTATTTATAAATAAAAATTAATATAAAAAAACTCTAATAAAATGTTTGTCCATTTTCGACAAACAAGCAAAACTATTTTCCAAAAATTTTGAAAAGAAGCTTAAAAAAACGTTTGCTAACAATTTTGATTAAAAAAATAAACAAATAATTTTCCGAAGAATTTTGAATTAAAAAATAAAAAAAATTCTTTCCCAAAAATTTTCAATGAAAAAATTATTTTAAAACAAACGAGGTTGAGGCTTTTTATTTAAATTTACCCGAAAATTTAACTTTTTTTTTTAATATCATATTTTATTTTAAATTTAAAAAAGAAACATTTTTTAATGTTAAAAAGAAGCCAAGATATTTCAACAAAAAATTTTCCCAACAATTTTGAATTACAAGATAAAAAATTGTTTCCAAAAATTTGTTAAAATTTTTTTTTTCTTAGCATCTTTTATTTTAAGATTTAAAAACGAAACATTTTTAAATATAAAACTTTCAGAGATTACTGAAAATAGTCTCATTTATTTATGAAAAAAAAATTATACAAAAAAAAATCTAAAAAACTCTTTGTGCAAAATGTCAAACGAAATTATTTTCCAAAAATTTTTAATAAAAACATGAGACATAAGACTTTTGCTAAAAATTTCGAATAAAGATATAATCAAAATTTTTTTCGAAGAATTTTGAATTAAAAATGAAAAAAATCGTTCCCAAAAATATTGAACGAAACGAAAAAATTATTTTAAAAGAAACGAAGTCATCCAAAAAAATTTTTTTACTTAAATGTTTCCGAAAATTTTATATATTTATGAATATGTATCATATTTTATTTTAAAATTCTTTATTTCGTAATTAAAAAATAACCGAAAATATTTCAACAGAAATTTTAGCACAACAAGTTTTAAGTAAAATATAAAAAAAATTCATTTAAAAAAATTTTTACAAAATATTTTTTTCCCAAAATTTTTTTTCTTACAAATGTTATTCAAACATGTTTTTCCAGCATTTGTTTTTTCAAAAATAAATTTCCAACATTTTTTTTTTTAATAACTTTTTTTCAAAAATTTGAAAAAATAACTTTTTTGCAAATTTATTTTCAAAAATGCATTTTTGATTTGAAATTTTCAAAAATTCATTTATCAAAAACTTTTTTTCCCAACATTGTTTCCCAACAATTTGTTTCCAACAATTTTAACCAAAAACGTTAAAAAAAAAATTGTTTTTTCAAAATTTTTTTCTCAACATTGTTTCTTGACTTAAAATTGAAACATTTCTGAAAAGCAGCATATTTTA
>JAYXIM010052136.1:0-11785 GCA_037575425.1 Anastrepha fraterculus | reverse complement strand
AAGGCGTTGTTCCTAAGCAACGACAGGTGGGCCATCCCACTATTTAGGACTAATCACCTACCCTGCCAGAAAGCAAAATAGATTAACGAAACCGACGCAAGACTGAGTATTGTCGAGGCCCTATGCCTATGATATCACCATTTAGCTATCCTGTAAGACTAATCAGTAGTCAATAAATAAATAAGAAATACAAAAGATTTGTGTTGAAGGCATGAATCGTCACAAATTTTGGTCTACAAAATTTTAATATTATTATAGTTCTTTTCAAAACTCTGTCCGGTGAGGTGAAGTCATATGATATTGCCGCCAATCTCATCTAACAGTAGCAGATGCCTGATCCTTCACCTTCCGTCAATATTTTGCACTCAGCCATTTTGGGGACGCCCAAAGGCCTCTATGTGGCTGCATTACACTGAGTTAGAAGCTGAGCTGCATCATAAGAAGGTTTTTTCCTATATTCCACTGGATTTTTAAGCAGTCATAAGCAAGAAACGGAGCTCAATTCTAGCATCAAGAGTTATCCAACACTTGTGAGATCTATTTTTCTGTACGGTGGCCTGTCTTGAATAAAGCAGCTGTGCTTGAATGGCTCGCTAAGTGATGCCGTGAACGTTATTTTATATTTCTTGCCAACAAAACACGCATACCATTAAATAAATTGCAGTTCTTGCTACCTCCCGTCTGAGCGAACCATCAAACTGGGTGACTGAAACTCATGGGGACTCTTCGTTTCTGAAAATATTTTGCGTTTTTCCACGCAACACAGCTGGAAATGCTCTGATATCAGCTCTTCAAAGCAAAGTTAAGGCCAAAACTCTAACAGAATAGACTGAGAGGAAAATTCTCACACTTTACCCTATCAGGTAACAAATTACTGTTCTGAAAACTTGATACCTGGCTAGGAGGAGGTATCATCTCTCGAAGATAGAATGATAGATACATGGATAGAGGTTTGCACTTCGACCTGAAATTCTTTTGCGAGCTCCACCCTGCACAATGAGGTATTGTCAGATCCAGTTCATTCCAATAAACTTAGGATGGTACTGGACTGAGCTGAGCATACATATGCACCTCTTCTCCAGCCGTATCACGTTGAAATAATTTCTTCGCCTTCTCGATATGACATCACATTCGAGCAGCAAGTGTGATATGATATTGGAAAGATCGCAGAATCGAGAGGAGTCATTCTGCTATATCCCGAGACTATGAAGAGAGAGCTAAGCTTTCTGAATTGGCCGCTAAAGATGGCTAAGTGCCTTCTTGGTTTTGTTGTAGAGATATTTGTGAGATATATCTGACCTGATTATAGCCTCCCAGTAACGACTTTGTTTGGTCTAGACTCACAGCTTGGCTCCAGTAGCACATCTGAGCACATCCTTGATGGTTGTCTCGCTGCCCTGAGAACAAAGCCCTCTCCACGAGAAAGATAACAGCGATCCATTCACTACCAACGCAGGCGTAAGGCAAAGTTGTACCCTGTCATCCCTTCTCTTCGCCATCGTCCTTGTTGACGTCATGAGCCAACTGACCCTGCATAAAAAAGGCACCGTATGGAGTTTCACCAAACATCTTGAAGATCTGGATAACATCTGCCTCCTCTCTCACAAACTCTCCCAAATGCAAGCGAAGGCGGACAAACTAGTCACGCTGGCACGCACTGTCCAACTGGAGGTCAACATCGCCAAGACCAAGGCCATGAGAGTTAAGCACAATAAGCAGATGAAGATGTCAACTGCAGACTAAACAAGCAAGGGCGGCATTCGGACGAATGCATACAGTATGGGGCTGGTCTCTAACACCATCACACGAAGGCTAAAATTTTTCATCAACAAATGTCTCTGCATCATCGGCAGAATATTCTGGCCAAACAACATCAGTAACGACGCACTGTGAAGATTAACGAACGCGGAACCAATTTTTAGGCAAATCAAACGCAGAAAGAGGCGATGGATAGGCCACACATTGAGAAAACCTCCAGATAGCACCACGAGAATGGCACTGGACTGGAACCCGCAAGAGAGCAGAGGACGCGGTCGACCAAAAAACACTTGGAGAAGGTCGATGCTGCACGAACTATCAGAGGCCGACATCTCATGGGATGGTGCACAAAACAACAGCACAAAACCGTGTACGATGGAAGAGTCTTGTCGAGGCCCTATGCTTCCGAAAGGAATAAACAAGGACAAAAACAGGTTTCTTCTAGCAGCAGACACCTCGCTCCCAGGTAAGCTCTTGTGCTCCCAGACCCGTCGAAGGTGAATGCAATTGCAAACAAACTATTGGGAATTAAACCTCAAAGGTTAGCAAGGCTGACTTATGTACGTATATTAGGCCGGGTCGATTTGTGGGGAGCCAAAAAAATCCCCTATTGCTCTGTGAAAATCATATTCTAGGAATCAAAATAAGAAACTTTGCCGAAGGAACCATAGCTCTAAAACGAATTCTAATGTCCCCCAATTTGGGTCGAACTTTTTAGTTTCTTTTCTCATGTAAAAGCCAAAAATGGTGATATTTTGAAATTATTGTATGGGGAACCCCCCAGAGGAGTTCCAGGGGGTGTGCCACTGGCTTGGGTGGATCGGCCGCCCAAAGTTAAAGGGGATCGGTAATACATTTGGACTCGATTGGAGGACTCTAAATGGGTCAAAGTGGGATTTTTCGTTCGACCCAAATTGGGGGACATCAGAATTCGTTTTAGAGGTATGGTTCCTTCGGCAAAGTTTCTTATTTTGATCACGAGAATACGATTTTCACAGAGCAATGAGCGATTTTTAAATCGACCCGCCGTAACGTATATATATATATGAGTACAAGTTGGTGCAAAATTAATAACCCTAAGGTAAAAGTTACAATTTTTGCAAATCGCGTCGTACATCACAGTTTGCAGTAAGCAAGCAGACAAGCAATGGAGTGCGTAAAGGTTATTATTTAGTAAAAAGTTATTCAAAAAAAAATTAATGATTACTTTTGCACCACCTTGTATATATATAATTGCTGCTTATATCTCTGTTGGGTGTTTAGCCGAGCACTTTCCTCAATTAGTGGTGCGTATTGATGTTTTCCCACAGACAGAGCGACCTAAAGTTCCATGCCGCCTACCAACGGAGTTGTAGGTTTTTATGAGCATCCTCTTCATGACAGAAGTACACCAAAAGGTTTGCCTGTCCATGGGCGAAAGGTATTAGAAAAAAACATTTGCTTTCATTTTTGTGCTTCGCGGGTCACACTCAAGTCATGCTCATACCCATTCGGCCACGGCAACCTGACTGTCACATAACATGGGTATTAGCTCATTGCGGTCGTTTTTTCCAATTTCATCTCTTAACAAGGATAGATGACATACACTTCCACTGCGAAGTTGCTTGAAAATGTGGTCATCGACACCAGCAGGTTTTGTTATGAAGCACACGAAATTCTGTTGTCCTCTTTTTTATGCAAATTCTAATAAGTTCTTTTTTCAAATGGCTATCACAGTCGGATGTGTGACAGATCAGTCGGGGAAATTCGGACGTGTTTTGTTTTTTGTTTTAAGATGATTCTCGAAAGTAAAGTGTTGGATTGAAGTGACAATACCTACTATTCTAATTAGCAGCGACCAATGACATATCCTGTGCCGTAGGCGAATGAGTTGGTACCATAAGGGGGTAGAGGTAGTCAGAGGCCCGCAGAAATGATGATTTTCAATAATTTTCTTCGGCTTGTCAACTGCTTTATTTTACAAAAATAAAAACATAGCTTTAATACATCTTGTTTCGACTTGATTTTAACAAAATTTCAAACAAAAAATTAATAATTGCAAAAGTTATCGCTGTTTGTGTGAAGCCGGTTTCCCCTGCAGTCCCATGCGGTGATCATCACAAGTCCTTGGAGATTCATCTAAAATCAATCAGACAAGAGAAATTAGTTTTATAAATAGATAAAATTGTGCCTGCTTGAAGCTTTTTTCAAATTAACAATATGGCGCCCTCAGAAAATATTTTTCAGATTTTCGAGAAAAAAACCG
Source organism: Anastrepha fraterculus (assembly GCA_037575425.1). Taxonomy (NCBI): domain Eukaryota; kingdom Metazoa; phylum Arthropoda; class Insecta; order Diptera; family Tephritidae; genus Anastrepha; species Anastrepha fraterculus. The sequence continues at coordinate 7,782 of JAYXIM010052136.1, read as the reverse complement.
ACAATTAATTGTTTAAAAAAATCGAAGTTTTTGAAATAGAAATCCTTCGATCAGGCACAAGCTTTTTATGTTTTTCTAAAGCAGTATAAATTTTGTTGAAATCTAACAAGCGGTTTTTAAGTTACAGTGATAACCAGTTCAAAAAACATAGTTTTGAGAAAAGCGTATTTAAAGTTTTCCTATCCGCTCCAGACTGTCCGCGCGCCCTTTGTTAATTATTGAATAACTCAAGAAGTATTTGTCGCCTGCACTTAAAATTTTTACAAAATATTTTTAAGATATTATACTTTCAGAAAATGGAAAAAAATCGAATATTTGAAAATTCTGACTACCCCAAACTCCATAATACAATTCGGATAGGAACGGTTTTTTCTAATCCCCCCTCGTCAGGTAATGACAAACATCCGCCTGTATTTCTGCCATGAAAAAACTGCTCATAAAAAACCCCCTGCTGTTTGGAAGTGGTACGAAATTATAGGTTCCTGCATTCGACGCTCATCGCAGATAAGAGATGCAGCTCGGCCCAACACCCAATAAAGGGTTTATCCTCATATAAGAATTATAAGAAAAAATGAGACTTAAATGGTAAGTCACTGGCAGTTAGCAAGAGCAGAAACGCAACCTTGGGAATACAATCTGAGAGAATTTTTTTTTTTTTTTACATTACTTAGCCTTAAAATATTTGGTATGCGCATATATACTGTGGGTAAAAAGTAAGTTGAATTTGGTTGTAAAATGAAAAATCTTTATTTATTCTTGTAAATCAATTTCATCCCCTTCAAAATAATCCCCTCTCGATGAAATACACTTATGCCAACGATTTTTCCAAGAGACAGTGCATTATCGTGATGCAAAAACCAAGAGCTGTTGGCCCATAATTATGGTCTTTTTAGACGAATTGCTTCACGTAAACGACGCATAACGCTCAAATAATATTCCTTATTAACAGTTTGGCCAGGTGGAAGGAATTCATAGTGCACCACACCACGAAAATCGAAAAAAACTGTCATCATGACCTTTATTTTTGAATGACTTTGACGTGCTCTTTTCGATCTGGCCTCGCCTTTAGCATGATATTCGCTTGATTGGTCGGTTGTTTCAGGGTCGTAAGCATAAATCCAAGTCTCATGCATTTGAGCTTGTCCTGATAGTCTGAAAGCATTGTTTCACACACATCAACGCGACGACTTTTTTCAAAGAAATTGAGAGTTTTCGGTACCAAACGAGATTTGACTTTTCGTAGGCCCAAATGGTCTTTCAAAATGGTTTTCACTGATCCTTCTGATATTCCGATCATAGCAGTAAGGTCGTAACAGTCAACCGACGATTTTTGAGCACTAACTCCTTCACTTTATTGACGTGTTGGTCATCTGTTGACGTCGATGGTCGTCCGGACCGCTCCAAGTCATCAACACGTTCTCGACCCTCTTTGAAGTCTTTGTACCACTTATAAACATTTTTCTGCGTCATGGTCGAATCACCAAACGCCTTCTGCAACATGCTAAACGTTTCCTCAGCCGAAATTTCATTCCGCAAACAAAATTTGATGGCACTCTCTGCTCAATCAAATCAGACATTGTAAAAGTCGAAAAATGCACTCTTGGTCGTTTGGTAAACACAAGCGTAAATATATTACTGATAATGACATTCACATGAAAGTTGGCTCAGATGTTATTAACAGTGCTGCCAACTCATGAAAAAAAACTAGAGCGAAATTTTAATCCCGCGAAGTTTGACAAATAAATTACTTTTTGCCTACAGGTATTTGCTTACTTGAAAAACGACGTCAACTGTTTCCAAGTTTTCTATGCAATCCTTTTCTTATTTTCAAGTGCAAGTTCTGCTATTTTTTCTTTTTTTTTTAGTGTTGTTTTTTTACTTTTTCTAATATTTTTTATATCGTTGATTTACTCTTTTTAATACGCACGACATTTTTTTTTCTTTCTCGCAAAAACACAGCTACACTTTATGCTCGTGTTTGCGTTAGTGTGTGTCCAAAAATCAGCCAGTCACACACTCATACATACCACTGGTACGTGCTCACACGCCAAAATCACTGATTTTGAAGTTTATTTACTTCTCGATTTTATTTACTGATTAGCCAATAAGGCAAATAACGTCACTGCCAAACAAACGAACACATAAAACTTTTTGTTGAACTGTTTGTAGACTGCAGAAAAGTGCAGAATCACGACTGGCGAGCAATGGCACTGAAATGGAAAATATTATATTGTGACATATTTTTGTTACTGATGGTGAACGAAAAGAAATATTTTGCTTGAATTTCGCTACTGGATCTTTATTCTGATTTACTAAGCCGAATAGGGTTTGGAAATGGGTTTAATCTCTCAATCAAAATTCGATTTTTCTGTGGCTTCTTTCAGGGGCCGCTGTTGATTTTGAATAAAATACAATTTTTTTAGGAAATTAATGTCATTTCTCTTTATTATGATAATATTGGTATGGCTCAATTAATTACGTATGGAACAAAATACGGCCAAATGGCCGTCGCGGCCTCGGCGGCACACCTCCATCCGAAGATCCAAAATTTTCGATGACGCTGAGGCATAATTGAGGTGGTTCTATGTCGTAAATGTGCCGAATTATTTCATCTTTTAGCTCTTGAATTGTTGCTGGCTTATTGACGTTCACCTTTTCTTTCAAATAACCTCAAAGAAAGAAGTCCAACGGTATCGTTGACGTACAGGTGTGGTTCACATTCAACATTGGCCCTTGAAATTGAACATGCGCCAATAAAATTAATCAGGAAGCAGAGGATACGTTGCCAAAGGTTTCCAAAGTTCTCAATCCAAGTCCGAGTAAACGTCATCTTTTTCCAAATGCCATTGAGTTTTTTTACAAATATTTTTTCCGCTGAGGCAACGCATTTGAAAAATTTAAAATTTGAAGTTTATAAATTTCTCATTATTTAAAAATCCTCTATATAAAAAAAAGCATTCAGTTAGAAAATTTGAAAATTCATACCATAAATGGCGCGCACAACCTTTGCTAGATGTTTGCTCGAGCTCCTCGTCTAATTGGTGGCGTGTGCGTCTTGATTTTGTTCTACAAAAGGAGGGGCCTACAGTTTTAAATATATCAGAAATCTGAACCACCACAGCAATTGCAACCTTAGATTTGCATTCATTAAGTCGATAAGCTTTGGAAAATTATTCTTATTAATATCATTACTAGGCCAAAATGCACTGCGCCCTCTAAGGTGGCATATTTTGCTGGCAGCAAGTCTGAAATTCGAGGTTCCTGATGACTTTGAATGTCTCCTCAGGCCTGGGTTCCACATCGCTAATGGATTTGGAATCCATCCACCTATTGGAATGGCTCTACGTCTTGCGCGATCTGCATATCCGCAGAGAATTTGCTCTAGAGTTTCATTATCCACAAAAGCGGCAGATAATTGTTTCTACTAATTGGACTTTCCTCAAATGGTATCCAGTGGTAGCACGTTAGCCCTCACTTTGCAGATTTGGGAAGATATCTTAGACTCGCCACGCAGTTTCGTGTGAATTCTTTGTCTTCTTAGCCTTTTATGAATTCCCTTATGCGGGCTTTGATGCGAAAGGTGGTGATAGCCGGAAGGCCTCCTCTGCGTTGGAAAGTTCAGGTGGAGATTTACTTCGCGTCACTTGGTATGTCAAACTGGTACAGCGGATTAGCACAAAAAATGAACGACTGGTGGGCTTTGTTAAACTCGCCCAAAATCACTTAAGCGCCCACTAAGAAGAAGAAGAAGATGAGGAAGGTCTACTCTGGTGTCTGATACAATTTTTTATTGTAATTTAGGGTCTTACCAACAATAGCCAGTTGGTTCTACAATGCAAATTTTGCGTTTTTAATATTCAATTTCCGAGTTTGCCTCTCTGCAATTTTGTGCCCTGTGATTTTTCGCATTTTTCTAAAAAAATTGGTTTTTTTTTCAAATTGGACTTATTGGTACAATTTTGCATGAATTGAATTGAATTTTCTCTAGTAGCTTTACTGCAGCTTTTATGTGGATGTCCTTTGATGAGTGTTTCAGTATTGAGCTTAAATTTTATTTTTCGTAAAAAATTTTGTACTCCCGAAAAGGTGTAGAAAAATGAACCAATGCTGCCAATTTTTTTTTTTTTTAAACTTTACGTACTTTTAAAGATAATCTCGTATTATTTATAAATTGTTTTGTTTATTGTTCCCTATCCACCACTTCATCAGAAATCTGTGCGCCCTTAAATTAATTTAGAAAAAGTGATTTCTAAGTTTTCGCTCTGGCCACCATTTTGAATCAGAGTGATAAGAAAACACTAAGCTTCCGCACTTTAATAATTGTTAAAAAATATGTCAGCTTTCTTCGACCGCTCGAGTAATGATATCCTTTAAGGGAAGCGAATAATAAATTCCTTTCCAGACTGTCTCCCTTTTGCCTGAATTCTAGTTTTTTAGCGAGTGGCAACTATTTATGGAAAAAAGCCAAATTTTTCTCTTTCACTGTAACAAATCTTCCGAGAAAAATCTTATTTCGAAACAATTTGCCGATAAGAGGAGGCTTAAAACCGCAAGACGCTCGTTATTTGCCCAAAAATCTTACGAAAATAGGAAATGAGTATTTGCATCATATTATTGCTATTACCTTTACTGTGATGGAGCAGGAAACCTGTCAAATCGAACTTTTCGTGCGCTTTAAGCTTTTCTAAAAAATCGAAAATTGCCTCACATGCGTTCTTTTCTAGGAATATTCTATCCGGATGGGGCAAAACTTGCTTTGTAAGTTCATTCCACTCTGTCCTTATAACCTGTAATATTAGTCAGATCGAATCACTTCAGTTTAGCTGCTACAAAATCAGTCACATGGTAGAGCGGATTACTCGTAAGTGAGCGCAAAGCTGTAAATGCAGGTGCAAACATCTAATAGCAGTTTGGTTCTTACTGACTCTAAGCTTCCAAACCTCAAAGCTAAAGCTAAAACCTCAACGTGGATGCAGCTGTAGTCATCTGGTAATCGAAAATAGAGGAAAAAAAATACACAAAAATATCCACCCAAAATCAATTATTTATATTTTTATTTTATTTTTAACAATAACATTTTTTTTATAGATATTAATTTTGAAGAGATATTAATAGGAGAACTTGAAAAAAAATGGATAAAAATATTAAAATATCTTGTTTTTTTTACTTTTGGGTAATATTTTTTGGACATTTTGGAAGAGATATTAACAACAGAAATGAAAAAAATTATAAAATTTTGAACATTTTTAACGAGATATTAACAGAAAAAATGGAAAAAAAAATTTATAAAAATATATAATTTTTTTTTTATATATAGTTTTTTTTCTATTTTTAGGTAATATTTTTTTGGAGATTTTTGGAAGTGATATTAATGCAAGAAATCGAAAAAAATGTATAAAGTTTGGGTAACAGTTTTTGGACATTTTTGAAGAGATATTAACAGAAGAAACGGGAAAAAAATTTATAAAAATAAAAAAAATATTTATCCTGTTTTTTTAATATTTTTTGGTAATCTTTTTTGGACATTTTTGAAGAGATATTAGCAGAAGAAACGGAAAAAAAATTTATAAAAATATAAAAATAGTTATCCTGTTTTTTTAATATTTTTGGGTAATCTTTTTGGACATTTTTGAAGAGATATTAGCAGAAGAAACGGAAAATAAATTTATAAAAATATGAAAATATTTATCCTGTTTCTTTTTTAATTTTTGGGTAATATTTTTTGGACATTTTGGAAGAGATATTAACAACAGAAATGAAAAAAAGTATAAAATTTGGAGCATTTTTAACGAGATATTAACAGAAGAAATGAAAAAAAAATTTGATGAAAATATAAAAATATTTATTCCGTTTTTTTATATATTCGGGTAATATTTTTTGGACATTTTTGAAGAGATATTAGCAGAAGAAACGGAAAAAAAATGTATAAAAATAAAAAAATATTTATCCTGTTTTTTTAATATTTTTGGGTAATCTTGTTTGGACATTTTTGAAGAGATATTAGCAGAAGAAACGGAAAAAAAATTTATAAAAAATATAAAAATATTTTTCCTGTGTCTTTTTTATTTTTGGGTAATATTTTTTGGACATTTTTGAAGAGATATTAGCAGAAGAAACGGAAAATAAATTTATAAAAATATGAAAATATTTATCCTGTTTCTTTAATATTTTTGGGTAATATTTTTTGGACATTTTTGAAGAGATATTAGCAGAAGAAACGGAAAATAAATTTATAAAAATATGAAAATATTTATCCTGTTTCTTTTTTAATTTTTTGGGTAATATTTTTTGGACATTTTGGAAGAGATATTAACAACTGAAATGAAAAAAAGTATAAAATTTGGAGCATTTTTAACGAGATATTAACAGAAGAAATGAAAAAAAATTTCATAAAAATATAAAAATATTATTTCCGTTTTTTTATATACTCGGGTAATATTTTTTGGACATTTTTGAAGAGATATTAGCAGAAGAAACGGAAAAAAAATGTATAAAAATAAAAAAATATTTATCCTGTTTTTTTAATATTTTTGGGTAATCTTTTTGGACATTTTTGAAGAGATATTAGCAGAAGAAACGGAAAAAAAATTTATAAAAATATAAAAATATTTATCCTGTTTTTTAATATTTTTGGGTAATCTTTTTTGGACATTTTTGAAGAGATATTAACAGAAGAAACGGAAAAAAATTTATAAGAATATAAAAATATTTATCCTGTTTTTTTAATATTTTTGGGTAATCTTTTTTGGACATTTTTGAAGAGATATTAGCAGAAGAAACGGAAAATAAATTTATAAAAAAATACAAAAATATTTATCCTGTTTTTTTATATTTTTGGGTAATATTTAAAGATATATTAACAGAAGAAATGGAATAGTCACGGCAACTCAATGGCATTTTTCACAGCTTTGGAAGACACTAGTAAATATTAAATTAAAAATATTGAAAACTAAATGTTTTTGAGTTTTTGGTTGCCTATTCGTAATATACTGATGTATATGTATGTATATTGTTTTACCATCAGGTGCAGTGTAAGACTTTTCTGTTAACTCTGCCCCGCTTAGGATTTTTTATCAGAATATTTTAGATTTGCTTTCAGGTATAGAGATCGGTGCAAACCGCTATGAACTGCGTGGTAGAAAGCTAAACCTTTCAGTATATCAGAATTCCCCGGGTTTCAGACATCCATTGGAAGGTGTCTTTCAAATAGCAATGAGCATCTCATGAGCTGGCATCTTTAGCCCAACATGAAGTAAAATGACATTTAAACTATTACCTCTTATGACCAAGTACCAGTACTTTGCCGATCACGCCTAACCTTTGCATTTTGCTGACTAAATCAAGGTTCACCGAGCAGACTATCATACAATCACTTGCATCCCTAAGAAAAACTCTCACGACATTTGTAGAATTGTAGCGGTAGCTTTGGTTTTTAGATGTCGTTATATATATATATATATATATATATATATATATATATATATATAAGTATATATAGCTGCTCCTCCTATTTGTGGTGTGCGTGTGATGTTGCTCCACAAATGGAGGGACCTACAGTTTAAGCCGACTCCGAACGGCAGATATTTTTATGAGGAGCTTTTTCATGGCAGAAATACACTCGGAGGTTTGCCATTGCCTGCCGAGGAACGACCGCTATTATAAAAATGTTTTTCATAATTTGGGTGTTTCATCGAGATTCGAACCAACGTCCTCTCTGTGAATTCCGAATGGTAATCATGCACCAACCCATTCGGCTACAGCGGCCGCCATGTATATACCCGC
>JAYXIM010052135.1:0-11828 GCA_037575425.1 Anastrepha fraterculus | reverse complement strand
TGCTTCTGACATTTTGAGTTAAACCTCCTCCAAAAAAAACAAAAAAAACGATGTTTCCATCGATGGCAACCGCACTTGCAGTCAGGACTTCGCGTCTTACGATAATATGACCGACTAATTGATTCAAAAAGCGGCCGTCTTTAACAAATTCCTTGTATTTTTATTTAAAAATTCAGGTTTGATAGACAATAACTGCTTGACTTCCTAGGTGGATGAGAACTATATATATATATATATAGTTGGCGCATACACCCTTTTTGGTTGTTTGACCGAGCTCCTTCTCCTATTTATGGTATGCGTCTTGATGTTGTCCCACAAATGGAGTAACCAATAGTTTTAAGCCGACTCCGAACGGCAGATATTTTTATGAGGAGCTTTTTCATGGCAGAAATACTCTCGGAGGCTTGCCATTGCCTGCCGAGGGGTGACCGCTATTAGAAAAATGTTTTTCTTCTGTTTCCGAGATTCGAACACTCGTTCCCTCTGTGAATTCCAAATGGCAGTCACGCACCAACCCATTCGGCTACGGCGGCCGCCTGAGAACTATAGCCAATTTAGTATTTAACAAAAAGCTTCTTTGCTGTCATTGCGCAGGAAGCAACAATTGGCGTTCGTTGTACCAACTTGTGTAGAAGCTGACACGATGTGGAGCAAGAACAAAGTATGCAATACCCTCTGCAACACGGTACTATCTAGGCGAAAATCTCAATAGATGGGTAAACACTTCTTAAAAGCACTTTTATTTAGATTGGAGATCTGTAAAGAGGAGAAATCTGACGATTTTTTAGTGGAAATTGGTTTTACGAATCCAAAGCCAAGAGACTAAGTATGACCCAGCAAGGGCAACCACGTAACTTAACCCAACCTAACCAAATACACTGGGTTATTTCTTTCTATTTTTCTTTCTTATTTCTTTCACTTTTAATTAAGTTTTATTTGCCGCTCCTCTACAATCTTCGAATGACTAACCTATATGCTTCATAACTCTTGTTATCAATCTGAGTCGTATCGATAAACAATTTTCGGAGTTGTTGATCCGGTGACGATTTAAATGTAACACCCCTCACCCAATAGAGTGTCACACTGATGATTGAGTTAGGTACCCATCCAATAATATCATTGTATAGACGCACAGCTCTATAATTTGCTAGTGATCTGAAGCTAGAATTTTTTCCGAGATGGAAAGAATTGAGCTGTCGTAACCCCTCGTTAATAATCCTACTGACTTTCAGAAGGAAATGTAGCCATATCTATGGCTGGAATGCTGTAGGGCATGGAAACCTAAGATGAGGAATTAATCTGCTTGAGTAGTCAAGCAGCTATTTCGGCCTGCTAGCCTTTGTGGGAAAATTTGAAGATTGTCAGCGAAAACATGGATAGGCTGAGCGAGCTTCGCAGGAGCGCCACAATACCAGGCTGTCACGACCTACAAGCTGACACACTTGCTATTGTTTGTTTTCGTAGAGAAGTTCATTGGTCCACAAATGATTGTGTGTTGCAACACAGCAACGCGCAAGACTGTAATCAGCCGACTTTTGTCACAAAAACACTGTGACTACTCAAGAATTATGGGATTCTCTTCATCGTAATGGATACTGGCATCTCAACTAACACTGGCAGTCCTAGAAGCTTCTTGTCGCCCCACATAGCGGTAGGGCAAAACTTCAACTGACTTTCGGCAAACGCCAATTGCGGACCATTGCTGGAAAATGCACCGAATTCATTCACTTGAACCAGTTTCTAAAACAAAACAGATGCGAGGTTAAGCGACTCGGCTTTAAGTTGAATAACGAAGATGAAAAGACAGTCTTCCATTCTTCTCCTTCTCCTTCTCCTTCTCCTTCTCCTTCTTCTTCTTCTTCTTCTTCTTCTTCTTCTTCTTCTTCTTCTTCTTCTTCTTCTTCTTCTTCTTCTTGATTGATGCGATACCGCTTAAGCTATTTTGGCCGACAGTTCTCATCCGAGGCTTTGTTTTGTTTTTCATTGGAGTTGGATTTTTGCGTGGAGGATCTCAAACCCAGCGCACAACCGGATATCCTAAGTTGCTTCGTCTTCGCACACTAGCTCGTTCTCAAACGGATGTTCGGGAGCTACCCAGAGGATACTTGGGTGGTACCCGGAACTTGTGAGCTGCTCGGTATAGAATCGTCCTGGTCACTCCCAATTGAATGGCAATCAGGGACTTTCCCTACTTGTGTGGACTTCTACACACGGCACCATCCTCCATGGGCTTCCATTACATACGTGAATTTCTAGCTTATGGTCGGATATGGGGGAAGTGTTACGCCTAGATGATTCGATATCCGGGATGTCGATCTCATAGAGCCCAATTTAATGGGACTTCTTCGTTTTACGACAGCGATGACCCGCCTGATTGAGCTTCAAAGATCTTAAGAACTTTAGAGGTGCGGTTTGGACAGCGATGTGTATCTAGCGTCAACCCGGACTTCTTGCTGGACCAGAAGGAGGGAGGCACTTTGCTGAGGTACAATGGTTAAGCATCTACAAATCTTTGACTGTGAGTTGCTCTCAATAAGCAAATCAGTAAACAAGTAAAAAAGAAAAAAAATACTACGCACTCACTGCTGATACCAGCGAAATTATTGCCATTATTTGCATGTTCTTTAGTATTTTTACCGTTAAGGGCTTATCAAATGTACAAAAGCACTACTATTAGAACACCCTTTATTTATGTGAGTGCGTGTAAGTTGATCGTAGTTGTTATTGTCATTGCATTGTTTTGTGCTTCAACTACAACAATTGCTCTACTTTATTGTTGTTCGTGGCTTGGTACTTCAGTGGCTGAAATTCTACATATAAGCCTCCATACATACCCACACACATTGATATATACAGACTGCTAGTAGTGCTACTTGATTTAACACGAAAGCTGTGCAAACATTGCGCATTTTTCTTGCCTTATCAGCATTTTTCATGCAATTTTTCTACTCCACCACAAAACGAGATACTCGTACTTCGCTAAGTAGAATTATGTAATTTCTTGTGTAATTAGCCAAGTTGCTTTTATTCGGAAAATGACGCGTGAGACACTTCAATTGTATCAGCAATTTGCTAAATTTTCTGGGAAATTATGAACAAGAATTTCAAAAATGCAACAGCTTCGAGAGTACAAAAGAGATAGAAGTTTGAAATGTGCATACGCAGGTAGATGTGTGTGTACGTGTGTACATATGTACATGGACATCTTACTTGTTTCTTATAAGTTTACATCAATGATGGGAAATATTTTCCAAGTCATTGGAAAATGTTGCTAAGTGCCGTTTACTCAGAATGCCTTAAACGGTAGGTGGCGAAAAAAGTGATTTCTCAATGTATGGCTAGCGAATTTCTGTCAGTTAGCTTCTGATAAAGTTAAACCGATATTAGATTGTCTGTTAACTGTTAACCAAAAAAACAAACTGACAAAAAGTAAATAAAATTTTGCTTTGCTGATTTTTAGAAAGTCCATAGGCACTGTTTTCAAATAATGGACAAATTCATCTTCTTTCTATGATGAATCAGAACGATTGGGTTGGGGAATAAATTCGTAGCGTTTTTACCGAAGACTTTTATTTTAACAGAAAACAATAAATGTATCAATAAGTTAATTAATTATATATTCGCGTTGATGTTTAAAATCTCTTCTGTTCCCACCTCTCGACCGATTTGTTAATGCCGTTCCGCCAAAAATCGCCTGGTCTGGTGTTAAAGAAGTTTTTGAACCAGTTTCCAAAGACCTCTTTGTCATCGAAGGTAACGCCCTTCATATGGTTTCACAGCGAGCGGAAAAGATAGTAATCGATCGGTGCAAGGTCCGGAGAATACGGCGGATGCTGAAGGACCTCCCATTCGAGCTCTTAGAGTGCGGCGTTGACGACTTGTGCAACATGGGGCCTGCCGTTGCCGTGAAGGAGTACAGTTTGCCCATTCAAACAGGTATTTTCAGTCGAACAGCCTCATTTATGCGGTGTAGCTGGCCAATGTAGAGCTCCTTGTTGACCGTGGCTTGCTTTTCGAGCATTTCCTAGTGCACCATGCCCTCCCAGTCCCACCAAACACTCTCGGTAATGTCCAGATTAGAAACCCGCTGTGAACACGAAATACAATCGCTTATCGCACCATTACTTGTTACAATGATACTGGTAGCATCGCGAAACGTCATGGAGGTGGTCATCAAAAGACTGCAACGTCACGTGAAATGATTCAAAAAGTTAAGAAGCGACTTGAGCAAAATCCCCAACGAAGTGCCAACCAAATGGCGAAAGAACTGAAAATATTTGACCGTAGCATCCACCGCATACTGAAAAATGATCTCAAAGTCAAGCTTTACAAGATCCAAAAGGCGCGAGATTGCGAACCAAAGTAGCAACAAGTCAGACTTGAGAGAGCGAAGGAGTCGCTTCGCTTGGCCGAAAGCGGTCAATTCCCGAACATTGTGTTTTCTGACGAGAAAATCTTTCAGATTTCGTAAAATTCGTGAACTCCCAAAACGATAGGGTTTATTTGACCGACCGTTCTTACGAGAATTTGAGTTATCGATTGGCCACCAGGAGGCAGCACCAACCACAGGTAATTGTTTGGGCCGCTGTAACCACAGATATGCGCTCTCCAATCATTTTCATCGAGCCTGGCGTCAAGGTAAATCCGAAATCTTATCAGGAAAGTATTCTGGCGGTTGCTTTGAAGCCGTGGGCTGACAAACATTTTGCTGGCAGACCATGGAGCTCTAGTGAACTAAGAATGGCTAGAAAACAACGTTCCGAACTTCATAACATCCACACAATGGCTCTCAATTTCACCAAACGCGAATCCAATGGATTATTTCTTTGGGCCATTTTGGAGAGCAAAGCCGAACTAAAAGATTCGCCAGCAGCTTGCGACTCGTTTCTGGACCGTCTCAAAGCCATAGTCAAGGCAAAAGGTGGTCATATCGAGCAAATCTAAATTCATTCCTAATTTTGTATTATTTTCACTCAGTTTTTACTTTAAAAGAATTATTTGCGCTGACGAACGGTCGGCTACTATGTACAGGGCGGCAGTGGTCTCGGTGGGAGAGGTATGGTAGGAAGCTAAGCTGAAGGCGGTGGACAAAGCACGTATCTGGCTCCCGTCCGAACCCTCTACTTCAGAGGAAATGGAGGAACTCCTCCGGTACTGCAAACCGAAACTCCCCACTCACAACTGGAAGGTGGTTAAGGTGGAGAAGACTGAGGGATCTTATCGGCAAGCGCTGATTTTGCTGAATGCGGAGTATCTTGGTCCTCCAGCTGAAGTAAAGGGGGTTATCAGCTATGGTTTCGAAAAGGTAGTCCTTCAAGTCTACCGAAGCGATGCCAGAGCGGATGTCTCTGCACTTCCGGAGGTGCTGGAGGAAGAAGGGCCCACAGTTGAGGAAGCTCCCGTCGATTTCTTTTTGCGTCAGCTGGTTCTTGGTTCTAACTTTTTTTCTGCGCCTGCTGATATAGCGAGTCTTGATAACAAAAACCTGATGAACTTCATCAGCAGCATAAAGAGGTTAACACAACTGCAGACTAGTCACCGTTCATAATCCACAAACACTCAACCCTCCCCATCCCTCTCCCTTTCGTCCTTTTTTCTTCACCTCTTTTTCCCCTCTTGCAATGGTATCACAAAGGATGAGCCAAACTTCTTTCGTCCAAGTAGGCCCACTCTCTGGGCAACCATTAGTACCTAACCTAACCTAACCTAACCTACTTTGAATTGAATCAAAGTAATTTTCCAAACTAAATTTATGACGTTTTTAACACTTCGAGTGTCGAACCCTGTACAACATAAATTGCGTGTGTCGTGTTGTTGTAATAGAATAAAATTCCACCTACACTTTTTGGGAACTCTGCGAAAGTATGCGTCTTAGGACTGATCTAAATCTGGTTCATTTCGGCCGAGTGAACTTGATTTCCATAGGATTGTCTGTACAAAGGCAGAGAGTTCCAGTATGCGCTCCTCTCTTAGCTGTTATCCATAATTCTACAAGACTCAGGGTGAAAATTCAATGTTAATTCAATTGGTTAAGAATTTAAATTATGTGATTTTTTTTTTCAACTTTATTTGATGTGATTTTTCCACTGAATTACTTACTTGCACACCCTGTACTTAGCAGTGCTTAGCAGATCTACATTTCGCACTGCTTAGCTGAAAATAATTGCACATACACTGCACGTGACATTTATGACATAAACAAATGCGCACAACAACAACAGCAACAGCTGCACGCAAAAGCAGTGTAACATCATCATTTTCATGCAGTGATTCAATTTTACTGCTGCTGCTCTTATGACTGACTAGATTTTTATATTATAAAAAAATTTATATATGTACGTATGTGTATGTGTAAGTATGTAGAACGCGCAGTGCCACAATCCTATCAGCCAACTCTGGAGGCCTCTCAGCATCAGCACAGCGCAAAGAAGCAAAGATTGAGCCGGCAAACCACAGAAACTCGTCTGAAAATGGAGCAAACAACGGAAGCGTCAACTATGACGGACAGGCCGGCGGTGTAGCAAATGCAGCGGATGCCACAGAGAAGAAAAGCAACAAAAGGCATTATGTTGCATGCGATGACTGGAGAATTATGGCAGTCCACTTTTTATATCTATATATGTATGTATGTGGGTATGTTTGTATGTATGTATGTATGTATGTGTGTGTGTGTGCATTCAATGCTGCTGCAACATAGTTATTATTTAAGCTCCACTCTTCTCATTTCCAATGGTGGCAATTAAATGCGGGTAATTAGATGGCATATGTTGCATGCAACATTTAATCAACAACAATGACGACGGCGACAACAACACGAGAGGCGGCGGTGGAGCCCACTTATGTAATTACAATAGCATGAACTGGAGGTGTTCACACATACCAACATTGATTTTTTTATGCACGACGCACTTAGTTTTTAAAGCCAAAATATCTAAGTTTCACCTCTCTACTCATCGCACTTTAAGATCTTCTCTGCTCCGGCCCTCCTCAAGAATGATAGATTACCAGGTTTGCTATTTAGCTATGGCGAAAAAGAAAATTGTGAGGGGAACTTTGGCTGCCGTGTCACAAGGGATTCGGCAGCCGAATTCTGCACGATCATTTTACATGTATTCACACACTCGTCCCATCAGTCGTTGTTCAGATGGCCACGAAGTGTCATTGGTTGATTTTTTTCGTATATCACCAACACAATCTCAGACTTTTTGCAAACACCCCTCAGCCAATTAGCTGATTCTATCAAAGCTCACCTTGAAAATCTTTTCACCATGGTTCCCCTATAGTCGGTTCAATGCTACCGGAGCGACCAGAATTTATATCCATCCAAAAACTGTCACTTCAGCTTAATTGCACAACATAACAACGTGGTCAGAGCTTGACAATATGCGAGCTGTGTGTTCCAACGCTCGATTAATTTCTCTGGGGCTACATCAAATTCGTGATCGACGCTAACAAAAGCCAAACTTTTTGGAGGAACTCGAGGCCAACATTGAGATGCTATTGCTGGAATTTACCGCAGATATTGGCTTGAGTCATCGAAAGTTGGGCAGACTGCTTGAAGAACTATCAGCGAAGCCGAGCTGGCCATTTTAATGATGTGCTATTTCTTTTAGATCCAAAATAAAGTCAGAATCAATATGATGTTGAAATGGTAACCCTAGCTTTTCCGCGTGTGTGCCGATCGTACAGTGACCGGTGAACACAGCTACGAGTTTGGAAATTGAATGACGAGGGGTCTTTCGTACATCGTATTGGGGCCAAAGGGTTTTCGAAATAGCACATGAAGAAATGCAGCTACATCTTTTCTGCGCTTTCCTGAGAAATAATTTGTGCAGTTCCCCTTTAACAACTGTCAGGGGGATGCCGGTGACCGGGTAGGAGGTCTCTGAGGCAAATTCAGTCCCCGTCCTAGCAAGCTCATCAGCAATTTCATTTCCCTCTATGTTCCTATGTCCTGGAACCTAGATCAGAAAAATGTTACCTGCACATCCAAGAAATTTGATCTCCTCCTACTAATTTCGTTCTGCACCATGGCGTCGTCAGAGCCTTGATCGCGGCTTGACTAATGTGAAAAATGTTAATATCTACTTCGCTCCCGAGTTCCCTAAGCATTTTGCATGCCTGCAGGGTCGCAAAGACCTCTGCTGAAAAACACAAGCAGTGTTCGGCAGTTTAAAGGAGATTCTTTAAATTGGCTGATTTAGAGAAAACCTATTCCCATGGCAGCCGGTTCTACGTTACCGGAATGACTCGGGTTTTTATTCCCGACCAAGGGCTGCCGCCCCAGTATACTAGCCCTGTCCAGTGTACCGTATTTTACCCTAAACCTTTCGTCACAGGAGCAACTCATTGCAGCCAGTTTGCTCCAAATACTTCTCTTCCGGGCTGGCGTCGAACCCAACCCCGGACCTGAAGTATTCTACTGCTGCATTTCCCACAAACGGCTCCACCCGAACTCCACCTCGGTTAGGTGTAACCAGTGCAACGGGTGGTGCCATCTTAAGACCTGCTCAGGCCTTAAGACTCACGGGTAGTGGTCCACAAGGTATGTGGCCACGTGTTGCTCCCGCTCACAGGCGGTCACCACCTCTACGGCTACACTGCCCTCAGTGCCGGCACATCACACTGCCGCCACTAACAACACCTCAACGGTCAGGAGCCCCCAAGAGCTACACGACTCACAACCCTCCTGCTCCTACCCCAGTGCGGGGACAAACCAGCAGTTCTTGGTCCCCCGCACAGTCTGCTCCGTGTGCCAGACCGTAGTACCTCGGAACCTGACAACTGTCCAATGCAATTCTTGCAGTGGCTGGTGCCACTTTCGGAGGTGCTCCGGCCTGCACACCACCCGTGAGTGGACACGCGACTACGTTGCCCCCTGCTGCAGAGCTCTGCACCCGCAACCGCCCCCCGCGGCGCGGCCATCTGACAACATCAGGCCACTCCCCTCGAGCGAGACAACGGTGGTGGCCTAGCGTTCATAGTACACCATTCAGTGCAGTATCGTCTTATTGATGAAGGCATCGACCGCAGGGACAGCATCTTAGAACGTCAAGGTATAGCTGTCCGGTCAGGCGATGCCGAGCTCGAAATTTACAATATTTACATACCCCCTGTCACCTGCTGCCCGGCAGGATATCTCCCCGATATTGGTGCGCTCATCAGGGGAGAAAACCGATTGGTAGTAGGTGACTTTAACGCGCATCACGATCTTTGGCATTCAAGCCTGCCAAATGATCGTAGGGGACAGCTATTAGCAGAGCAGATAGACGATTCGACGTTCAGCACTGTAAACGACGACGCCCCCACTAGGGTAGTGGGCAATTGTAGCAGCTCGCCTGATATAACAATTGCTAGCGCTGGACTGATAAATACCATAACCTGGCGACCTATGCTATCGCTTGCATCAGACCACTTGCCCATTATCATCTCGATCGAGAGACCCGCCGATTTTGTTTCCGCGGATCACCGGTCATACATCAACTTCAACAAAGCTGATTGGACCAGATTCGCGGAATTTACTGAGAACATCTTCGCAGCCCTACCCACTCCCACCGATGTGCGCGCAGGCGAACGCGCATTCCGCAAGGCGATTACAGTCGCCGCGGCTCGCTTCATACCTGCTGAACGGATCCGGGAATTACGTCCCAATTTCTCAGCCGTAGCAGCCGTTATGGCAAACGAGCGTGACCGTCTACGCCAGGCCGATCCCGGGGATCCTCGTATAAAAAATCTCAATTTGGAGATCCGGCAACTGGTCCCCAACATAAGCGGACCAAATGGGTAGAGCATCTGAAGTCCTGTAACTTCACCTCTGGTGTGAGCAAGCTCTGGTCCATCGTAAGGTCCCTGTCGAACCCGACGAAGCACAACGACAGGGTGGATATCACCTTCAACGGTCGTACTTCGTCGGACCCGAAGAGATGCGCGAGCTACTTTAGCCGGCAATTTATATTGCATCCTCCGGTCGGCCGATCTAAACGTTGTGCCACCAGACGGCTGCACAAACTGCCCTACAACAGTGCACCGCTTACTTTCACCAGCGACGAGGTTCAGGGGGCCATAAAACACATGAAACCATCAAAAGCCATTGGCCCCGACGGACTAAACATGCTGATGCTGAAAAAGCTGGGTCCATTGGGAGTAGAATATCTCACAAAGGTCTTCAACCTGTCCATGGCCACTCTCATCATTCCTGATAAGTGGAAATTAGGGAGAGTGGGAAACCCGCCAACCAAGGGGAGTCTTATCGTCCGATAACTCTCCTTTCCCCAGTAGGGAAGACACTTGAGGCCCTTCTACTCCCACTCCTCACTGAACACCTGACTCCAGCCCCACACCAGCATGGTTTCCGTAGAGTGCACAGTACCACCACGGCACTCACCGTCATAAACACCCAGGTAAACCGCGGACTAAACCAAAACCGCCCCTGCGAGAGGACTGTCCTAGTAGCGTTGGACCTACAAAAGGCTTTCGACACAGTCAGCCACGCCACGCTACTAGATGACATTTTACAGTCGACACTCCCGCCAGGGCTGAAGAGGTGGACCGCGAACTACCTGAGTGGTCGTCACTCGTCGGTAGTATTTCGAAACCAAACCTCAAAACAGAGAAAAATAAAGCAAGGAGTACCGCAGGGTGGTGTCCTTTCACCCTTGCTTTTTAATTTCTATATTTTGAAACTCCCCCAGCCACCAGAGGGAGTCTCACTGGTCTCATATGCCGACGACTGCACGATAATGGCGTCGGGCAATGACATTGATGGCCTATGCTCAAAAGTAAACGACTACCTCGCCCGCCTTTCTCGCTTCTTCACTGCGAGAAACTTAAAACTTTCTCCCACTAAATCCACGGCGACCCTTTTTACCACCTGGACAAAGGAGGTGAAGCTGCCACTTCAGGTACACGTCGACGATACCCCAATACCGACGATAAACAACCCCAGAATTTTGGGAGTCACCTTTGACAGCTCTCCTTCTCGGCGCATAGAACCGCTATTGCATCGAGAGTACAGAATCGCAACAAGGTCCTCAAGTCGCTTGCCGGCAGCACTTGGGGCAAAGACAAAGAAATGTTGCTGTCGACTTTCAAAGCAATAGGCCGACCGGTTCTGAACTATGCCGCGCCTGTCTGGTCGCCTGGAACCAGTGATACGCAGTGGACGAAGCTTCAGACCTGCCAGAATACTGCCATAAGGACCGCGACAGGATGTCTCCTGATGTCCCCTATCCAACATCTGCATGACGAGGCGCACATGCTCCCGGTTAAGGAGCATAACAAAATGCTCGGCAAGCAGTTTCTGCTTGGGTGTCACCGTAGGCCTCACCCATGCAGACACCTGCTCGAGCCTGAGCCACCTCCCAGGCACATCAGGAGACACTTCCTCAACTACGTGGACGAGATCCAGGACAAAACGGACAGACCACTCCAGGATCAGACAGTATACAGACAGGCAATTAACGACATTCATCGGGAGACCCTTACCACCTTCCTAAGCTCCCGACCCCCGAATGCCGTTATCGGAGTCCAACCACCACCTATCGCAGACGAAGAGCTCCAGCTTCCTCGAGAGTCCCGCGTAATCTTGGCACAATTACGTTCTGGATATTGTAGCAGGTTAAACTCCTACCTATCCAGAATCGACCCCGACATACTAAACATATGTCCAGCATGTGAAGGTACCCCGCACGACACTAACCACCGCTTCACATGCCCCATCAAACCCACTCATCTAACACCTCTCTCCCTCTGGACCCAACCCGTCGAAACTGCCAGTTTCCTGGGCCTACCGTTAGATGAGCGAGACGAAGACGACCGGTAATTACACT
>JAYXIM010052132.1:0-11880 GCA_037575425.1 Anastrepha fraterculus | reverse complement strand
TGAACGGCAGAGGACTCGTTCTTTCCAGAAAATCGTTTGTATTCCACACAATTTATTCTATACATATGTATATACTTTATACTACTTCTATAATATATACCTGGAAATACATATATCGTCGATTAATCCAGGGTGAGTAGTAAATATTATGATCTAAGTTATTCTATTGGAATTGTTGCTCAAACTTCAAAAGCGATTTTCTCAAAACTACTTTTTTTGAGATGGTCGTCATGATATCTCAAGTTCTACTAGGCCGATCGCTTTAAAGTTTGATAAGAATGTTTTATTATACATCTGTCTATCGCGTATGTCTCGGATTTTGAAAAATTTAAGTTTGAAGTAGTTTAAAAAAATTTGAAAAGGTAAAAATAGAGGGTAAAAAAAAATTTCTTTGTCACTTTGACGTCATTTTGTGATTTTTTTTCTTTGATTTGGCGTAATCCGATAGCGACATCCTAAGTAATGAAGAATTTTTTTAATTTGTTTGCTTAAGATCACTACAAGGGTTGGAATCATGTCAACCATGGAGCACCGTTTTTTATGTAGCCCCCACTTCGCCGGCCTGTAATTCCACGATTTTTTTTTTATTAATTTTTTTTTTATACTTTTCCTATATTAATAAAAACCATAAAAAAATGGATAGTGAATAGGTTTTTCATTTTTTTTATCTTAGTTTTGAAAATACCTAAAATTAAGGCGTCTAGACCAGAGTACCCCCTTAAAGCACCTTACAAAATAATGTGCAGTGAGGCCAAATAGAAGCTCCCAGGTATTTAACTAGTCCTGTCAAGACAGCTAATATAGGGTGGGCTATGTAAAATTTGCTTTTTGAATCGGCTATAAAAAAAAACTAATCAATATTTTTTCAAACTTTTTTTTATTTTGAAGATTAAACATTGTCATTTATGAAAGCGTCCCATTTCGTAAATGTCAAACCTTTAAGTAAATTATGCACACATTTGACATGTCATTTGTGTTACCATTCTCAAAAAAATAGGTGGTTCAAAAAGCAAACGCTATATGGCCCACCCTGTACTTGATTACCACAGGCCCAACTCCAGCAGACAGTTGTAGGGCACAGCCGATTCGCTTGCCAGATACATGGAAGAACTATGAACGGGCATTCGTCGAGAGTCAATTAACACCTTAAACTCGAATAGTGTCATCGAAACATGCATGTTGTTATCGGATACCAACAACCACCTATGGCAAATGAAAATCTCGAGCTGCCTCGTATGAACCGCGTAACACTAAAACGTCTATGTACGTTCAGCATTTTGTAAGAGGTTGAACTGCTACTTATACAGGATAGACCATGATATGCCAAATATACGAGGTGTGTTCAAAAAGTATCGCGAATTTTGTGTTTTTTTTTTAATTATTTATTTATTCATTAATATCTATTTTGTCCCCTTCAAAGTAGTCCCCATGAGATATTACGCACTTATGCCAACGTTTTTTTCAATCCTCGAAGCACTTCAAAAAATATTTTGTTTTTTTTATCTTGTTCAGCTCCTCCTTCGATGCCGTCTTTTTCGCTTCAATCGTAGAGTAGCGTCGTCCTTTCATAGGCCTTTTCAGTTACGGGAACAAGAAAAAGTCAAGGGGAACAGATCTGGTGAATACGGTGGCTGTGTCATAATTAGTGTGTTGTTTTTGGCCAAAAAGTCGCGTACAAGCAACGATGTGTGAGCAGGGGCGTTATCGTGAGGGCCAATTTTTGCTTTTCCACAAATCCGGGCGTTTCTGGGGGATTGCTTCGCGCAAATTGCGCATAACTTGCAGGTAATATTCCTTATTGACTGTTTTACCCTGCGGCAAGAACACGCCCCTGCAATCGAAGAAAACGGTAAGAAAAACTTTTACATTCGACCGCACTTGGCACGCTTTTTTCGGTCTTGGTTCGTGCGGCATCTTCAATTGAGATGATTGAGCTTTGGTTTCCACGTCATAACCATAGGCCCACGATTTGTCATCAGTTATGACCCTCTGGAGCAAATTCGGGTCGTCGCGGACAGAGACCAATATCTCATTAGCAATGTTCATGCTTTTGGTCGAAATTGAGCAAATTTCGTCTCATGCCCAAATCATTGAAAAAATCGAATGGCACGAGCCAATCGATATGTCTGGGTCGGCTGCAACTTCTCTAACGATGATTTGGCGATTGGCCAATACCATTTTCTTCACTTCATCAATTTTTTCGTCTGTTGTTGAAGTGCTCGGTCGTCCGGCACGCTTTTCGTCGTTCACATCTTCTCGGCCTTCTGAGAACATTTTGTACCGCCGATAAACGTTGCTTTGGCCCAAAGTAGCTTCTCCTTATGACACAGTCAACATTCGGATTGCATTCATTTTCACACAAAATTTGATACAGGTTCTTTGATCTATCTTTTTGAATAGGTAAAACTCGAAAACGAGCCGAAACACGTGCAAGCAAAGCAGCTGTCAACAATTAACTGAACATTCAAAACGGCCGAACTCGTCGACATGAGTGAGAAACATGAGTACCAACATATCGCCACAAAAAAATCGAAATTCGAATATACGTAACCTGCGAAAATTCAAAATTCGCGATACTTTTTGAACACACCTCGTATCAGGCATTATTTTCGAAAGGAAACTCGGCTCGCTAAAAATGTTGTGTATGACATCGCCAATGTCTCTTCCATTTCAAGTATTCTAGAAGAGGTTATTATATCCCAGCGTCAGCAAATAAAACTTATTCAATTAGCGAATTAATTTAAGGGGCGTACAATTTGTTCCAGATTAAATTTTTGCAACACCTTCTCCACTTCCAAGTTTCCAAATATGAATCAATATGAAAATATGTATGCACATTAAGTTGGGTAAAATTTTTTCTCCACTTTGTTTCGGCGACTGAGGTACATTCTGTCAAAAAGTACCGAAAATCGTTCAATAAAACGCAAAATTATTGTTTAATCATCAAAATTTATTTTATCGCCTTCAAAATAGGCTCCATTCGAAGCAATACACATATGACAACGATTAGTCCAGTCATCAAAGCACCTTTTAAACGCGTTTGAAGAGATCTTCTTCAGCTCCTTCAGCGAATTCTCCTTAATGGCCTCTATCGACTCAAAGCGGCGTCTGCGGAGCAGCAATTTATGTTTTGTCAAACTCATATGCCCATGTCTTTTCACCTGTTATGATGCGCTGGATAAACGTTGGGTGCAAATTCACTTGCTCAAGCATGACTTCAGCCACTTTCTTCCGATGAATTTTTTGAAAGTAATTCAACTCTCTTGGCACGAGTCTCATGCCCAATTGATGCTGTAAAATGTTGCGAATTGATTCGAGCGACACTCTAAGGTCACGAGCTACTGCCCTCAAACTTAAATGATGGTTTTCCAGCTCCATTTCCTTGACTTTGTCGACGTTTTCATCCGTTGAAGACGTTGATGGGCGACCAGATCGGGACAAATCTTCCACGATTTCTCGGCGCTCTGCAAAAGCCTTATACCACTCGTAGACCCGTGTGTTTGATAAAGCACACTCGCCATATTCAACAAATCGGCGCTTGAAATCCTGTTCAAAACACAAAATTTAAGACAAATTTTTTGTTCGATTGCAACATTATCTGTAGCTCTTTCGCTCTCTTGTCACTTTTTTCGTCCGTTGCTTAATTGCCTGCCTTTTCAGTAAATCATATTATAGGACATCTTAAAATTGCGCAGGGTGAACAATAAGGATGTTGACATTAAAACATGGTTTTGTAACAGCTTAAACATGTTTTGTAAATGTTTGCAGAATGCTGATAAAGTGTCAGCATATCATCTAATTCATTCCAAGCCGCTGAGAACCGATTGAAGGTCTGATGTTGGTCACACCTCTGCATTATGTAA
Organism: Anastrepha fraterculus; assembly: GCA_037575425.1. NCBI lineage: Eukaryota > Metazoa > Arthropoda > Insecta > Diptera > Tephritidae > Anastrepha > Anastrepha fraterculus. The sequence goes on along the minus strand of JAYXIM010052132.1, from coordinate 8,017 downwards.
ATCGTGATTCATTTCGCCACACACTGGGGATCGGTTGACAATTTTCATTTCCCGTTGTTCGCCACGGGAAAGGAAATAATTCCCATGTTTGTTAGTGTTTATTACCCCCTGCCTCGGCATGCGAACGTTGATCGCACGCAAGCCATCTCATGGGAAATAATGCAAATGGAGACTACTCATCGCAGAGCTTATGGCATGAGGTTTAGGTTTATCGCATGCAATGATTTGCCACCTTGGCGTTTTGATAGCTATATTTTCATATACAGTCTGTGTCAGTAAAAAAGAACCGCGATTATTCATGAAGTATAAAAGATATATGTATGTATATTTAAATTTTTTTTACATGAAAGTATGTACAAAATTACGAGTCTCAATTACCCAATAAGCCGTGTAGTCTTCATCGTGTTCGAGTATAGCCTGGCATCTTCTTCATGCTTTGAACCAGCGAACTTGACGCACGAGTTGCTTTAAATCATGGACTGGCCTTCCGGTAAGATGCGTTTTCACAGTTCCCTATCAATGGAGTTGGCGTCTGGGCACTTGGAGGGTCAGTCCATTTTCTTGTTATGTTGTTTCTCAATGTGTTTTTCTGAGAGCAGGGGTTTTGATGATGTGGGACGGTAGGATATGTTCGCCTCCTTCAGTCGACGTTCGCTGGTGTTGATACTCACATATATTCCCTTTTTAGCAAGAACTGATCGTGCTTGGCGTAATCACAAAGAAGGGTCCCGCTTAAAAAGTTGGACGATCACTTAAATACTGCTTTTTTGTCGTCACTCGCTTCAAGCCGCGCTTGGAAAAGTCATCAACATTTTGGTACGCTTTATACGCTGACTCCACATGACAACAAACTTTTTTGATTTTTCCAATTACTTTTGCAGCAGGCGTTAGATAATTTCGGACCTTTCGAATGCGTGCATAAAAATACCGTCTCAAAACGCTTCGAGTACTTTTCACTTATTTTTGTTTGGTTGCATTTACGGGAAAGTATCGAACGACACTAACCTGAGTTAGCATTGGCGTCGTAGCCCTTGAGTGGGACTATTACGCAGCAAAAAGTAGAACGAAATATATCTTGAAGTTACCGATTCTATTTTTCTGACACAGACTGTATACGATTTTTTTGCAGTGGCAATATTAGCAAATCAAAAGAGAAACTTAAAAACTAAGTATTTTTCTTTCATTCCATTAGCCTATTTAACATTTTTAGCGCATAAAGGCAGGAAATAGTTTGATTTGCCGACATTTTTCTTAATTTTTTGGTCAATAAATTATTTTCTTTTGCTCGAAAATGTAAGAGAATTCCTTTGAACGGAGTCTTTTTCGAATGAAAGTAATGCGATGTAATGCCCACAAAGAAGATAAATCTACTATAGGCCTCTTCTATTCGCCAGTTTCCTCGCTCGTTATCTCTATGCTCGATTAACTTAATGAAAAATTTGCTTGCGAAAGCAACAACAAAGTTATCATTAGACTTGTATAACTCACTGTCGTACAAACACATGAAATTTAAGGCAGCTCTATTACCGCGTTGCCAATATGTGTACATACATATCTGTTACATGATGCCATAAAGGGTTAAGAGCCCTAATTCAGTTGTTCAATATCCACTTCAAAATTTGTTTGTATAATTCGTCCCCTTAGTATAACAATAGCCTATGTGCTCATAGGCTATTATTTTTTTTTTTTAATTTTTGGATTCTCCATCGTCGATTTTATATGTGGTCAAAATTTTGTCAAATTCTAGTTCCACAAAGTGGGTCAAAACGTTAGTCAAAAAATAATAAATATTTACAGACATAACGAGATTTGAGTGAGAGGTACTTTCGACAAAAAGTTTGAAATTCATTTTCTCAAAACATCAAAAAATTTATAGGCTATTTTAATACTAAGGGGACGAATTGTTTGTTTATAAAAATTGCATCAAGTAAATGAAGGAACATTTCACATTGTGTGGCATTTATGCACTTAATATGTATGTATATATATTAGTGATGCACCCACTCTCCATACGAAAAAATCGGTACTGCTTTTCCATCGGAGTTATAAAATGCATTATATTTCGGAAAAATATTAAGGCTTGCTTAAGCTGGACCGTTGTGAAAGTACCTCCGAAAATCGAGTTTTTTCATAAATAAAATTAGCTCTTAAAAAATATATTTTCCAAAAAACTGTCCTAAAATTTAGTAAGCTTAAAAGATCTGCATAAAAATGTTCAAAAATTTTAGTGACTTCAACTCGCCACTTCTCTGCTCCATATGCTTTTGGACTCTGCTCGCTTGATGAAAAATTTGCATGCGAAATCAACAACAAAGCTATCGAGCAAGATTCGCGCTAGTGAGTATGGGTCATAGTGAAAAGATGTTAAAGGTGAGCCCTTTAGCAGACCGTTATTCGGCTCTGAACGATTTTGACAGAATCAGTTGATGGGCTGACGTCACTTGGGCTGTGTTTTCAAAAAAAAAAAAACTGAGATTGTGTTAGTGATGTACGAAAAAAATTAACCAATGACACTTCGTTGCCGTCTGAACAATGACTGATTGGACGAGTGTGTGAATGCATGTGAAATAATCGTGCAGAATTCGACTGCCGAATCTTCCAAGTTGCGTGGCAGGCGGAGTTCCCCCTACGCATTTTGTTTTTCACCATAGCTAAAGAGCAAACCTGGTAATGTATCATCCTTGAGTATGATTTTACCTCATGGTAAAAAAGATTTTTAGAGGTGCACTACCAGCAGACCGTTATTCGGCTCTGAACAAATTTGACAGGTATGCCGACGTCATTCGTTTTGTGTTTCACTAAGCTAAAGCTAAATTTTGTGAAACACAAAACGAATGACTGACGTATAATCCAAAGTCCCCCTAATTTTGTTTTTCACTATACCTAACGAGCCAACCTGGTATCTATCATCCTTAGTTTTACCTCATAAAACTGGTATAACTCACTATTATTAATGCTCCCAACTCTCTTTTTTGATATTTTGTAAGTTTCAGCGCGTGTATACAGCGCAAATTTTGTTACTTCAATTTTGGGAATTTTTTCTTGGTGTTCCCGTTGTGTTCACACACTTTACAATTATTAGTTTTTAATCTACAGGCAACAACAACATTGGCAAGAACGGTGAATATAAAAGGTGTTGACAGGGCACGAGCGTCAAAAGTAACGCGTTAAAACCACAAAAGCTGCCCTGTGTGAACGTGGTCTTACTAATACTCATTAAGTGCTTCCAAAGAAATGTCATTTTTGGCAGCTTCTTCCCAGTTTTGCCTTCATAGGTTTATTTATTCCAGTTGCTTCATCTATTCGCTACTCGTTAACGTTTGGCGAACCGAAGTCGCCTTCTATCAACTGAAGCAAAGTAATGCGATTTTTTTTCGATCTATTTTAGACTTATTTTTTGCAGTATGGGTTTAGGAAAAACTGGAACAACTCAGCCACAACTTCATCGATTTAGGTATAATACATTTTAGGCTAGACTTGTTTGATCCTGTATATCGCACATAGACCAGAAATCGATCCATAGTGAAATTGTTACCTAAATATCTAGAAATAAATCCTAAATCACTGGAACGTGTCGGCAATGCTGTGGTTGTAGATTATTTTTGATATTTGAAAAGTATTTCAACCTAAATTGAACTATCGAGTGAGCAATTTTTATAATATTCGTAAGGAAATGGGGCATAATTTATTATATTGCTAAAGGTACCAAAGCCGATACTGATAAGTCGATAATTGATAAAAGTAGACAAATTCAAATTTGAAAACCCGAAATTTTGGTTGCCAAACGAACTCGCACTCTTTAGCTGCTATTTTTCGATTGGGTTGGCAACTAAGTAATTGCAGATTTTTTTAGAAAATCAAAGACAATTTTTTCATGGAACTGAATAGCTTTATTCTATAATGTATTGCCCATTTGAATCAATGACCTTTTGCCATCTTTCAGGCAGCATCCTAATCCCATGTTCATAAAACTTCTGGTTTTTATTGGCAAAAAACTGAATCAGGTACGATTTGCCATCATCACCATTATTGAAATTTTTACCATTCAAGAAGTTTTGTAAAGATCGAAAAAAAAGTAATCAGATAGTGCAAGGTCAGGACTGTATGGTGGATGTGGCAAAACATCCCAACCAAGCTCTAATAAATTTTGCCGAGTGGCCAAAGATGTGTGTGGCCTTGCATTGTCATGATGGAATATAATACTTTTTCGATTTGTCAATTCGGGCCGCTTTTCTTCAACTGCATTGGATAATTTCGTTAGTTGTTCAATGACATCTGAGTTGATCGTTCGATTGGTTGGTAAGAGTTCAAAGTAGAAAATTCCTTTGTAATCCCACCAAACTGATAACAAAACCTTCTTTTGATGAATATCAGCTTATGATGTTGCTTGAGTTGGTTCACCTGGCCTGCTCCACGATCTCTTCCGCTTGATATTGTTGTGAACAACCCATTTTTCATCGCCAGTTATCAGGCATTTTAAAAATGTATCATTTTCATTACGTTTCTTTAGCAAATCGCAGCTGTTAATGCGTTGTATTAAATACGTTTCTTTCTGCAATCTCACATGTTTTATTGTGACGATCCGAATCGATTATTGCTTTGATTACGACGTCACCAACTTAACTGGACGACCAGAGCGTTCTCATCTTTGAGTGAAAAATCACCAGAACGAAATTTGGCAAACCAATTTTGACACTGCCGTTTTTTCAAAGGCTTCGCCACCATAACTTTTTATGAGCTTGCGATGCGGTGTTCCCTTTGCGGAAATAAAAAAGCAAAATATGACAAAAATCTTCCTTTTGATTTTCCATTTTTCAACGAACGCCAAACGAAAACTAGCCAGCCGATCAAAACAGCTGAATTGTCAACTATCAAATAAAAACTGGGTGCATATGCGGACGATGTTGCTTGTTTGGTAACAGGCCCTTCGCTTATGAACATCTGCAGGAAAGTGCAGAAAACTCTGGATCTGATTGACACTTGGTGCTATGCGAATGGGTTATCGGCAAATCCCACCAAGACTGGTATTGTCCTCTTCACCAGAAGGAGGAAGCTTGATGGGCTCGTTCTGGAAAGTAAATATCTTGGATTAATCCTCGATAGTAAGCACCTATGGAAATCACACGTTGAAACAAAGACATCCAAGGCACTGACAGCTTCCTGGCAGTGCAAGAGTGTCTTTGGGAAAACGTGGGGTCTTTCTCCTAGCAAGGTCCTAAGGATCTACACGGCTATGATAATACCTATTATCACCTATGCATCAGGGGTCTGGATGAGTAGACTCTCTCTCGTGGGAATCAGGAGGACCTTAACGAGACTACAACGCACTGTGGCCATCTGTTGCACCGGAGCTTTTCCGGCTACTTCAGGCCCGGCACTAGATGCTCTGATTGGTTTACCACCACTTGATGCTTTCATCCAAGGAGAGGCCTTGAAGGCCATCTGCAGGCTGAAACACAATGGGAACTGGTACGGCCCCTATCCGGCATTGGAAAACAGAGAAGGCATGGACGTCGATCCAACGATTCTCTCCATGCCCCTTGACTCCTTGTCATCAGGAGTCGTACTTGAAAAGAGATACAGTGTAGTGCTGTTAGAGGCTCAGTTGTGGTCAAACTCAGAAAATGAGCCCGGCAAACACTGTTTTCGCGCTTTGACGGATGGCTCCGGGACCGCGCATGGCTCCGGCTCTGGGGTGTACGTGGAATACAGGGGGACAAAACTGCACTTTGCTCTTGGAATGCATGCATCTGTGTTTCAAGCGGAGGTGTATGCAGTTCAAGAAGGCATGAACTTTGTTGTGGAAAACCGATGAAGAGGCAGATCTACAGGTATGTATCTGCAGCTACAGCCAAGCTAGGCTTATGGCCTTAGACAGCCCCCCAACCACGTCAGGGGTAGTCGAGTCCTGTAAATCCAGGCTGAACTACACATAGTTACTAAATTATACATACGGGAGCGTAAGTCCTATTTTTTGGTGAGAAATCAAACATGATATATAAATGTTAAACTTAAAAGCATTTTATTTCATATATTAATAAAAACAAAATAAGCAAAAATGTAAATTTCACTTAAATATGCTTAAATATTGTAATTTTGTTAAATTGCACTTATTCGCTATGTGACTAAAGTATACATACGGCTGTTTAATAATTAAAAAAATATATATTTTAGTATCTCGTATAGCTTCCTTTGGCATCTACTACAGCAGATAATCTAGCTGGCATGGAGAGTGCCAATTTTCTTGTTGTTTCTGCCGATATTAAATTCCATTCTTGAATTAAAGCCTCTTTTAATGATGGAATGGACGTTATGTTTCGTTTTTTTAAGGCTCTTTTCAGATGATCCCATAAATGTTCAATTGCATTTAAATCTGGTGATTGGGGTGGATGTTCCAGTTTATTTTTTACGTTATATAGCAGCCACTTTTTCACCAGATTCGAGGAATGCTTGGGATCGTTGTCGTGCATGAATATAGCATTTTCTGCGAGACCAAGTTTTTGCGTGCTGGGAATGTAACCGTCTTTTAAAATTTCAATGTACATGGTCTTATTCATAGTACCTTCTATAAACCTTAAATTTCCAACACCATTTGCTGCCATACATCCCCATACCATAAGAGATCCTCCACCATGTTTCACAGTTGCATTAACGTTTTGTGGCAAAAACTCCGTGTTTGGTTTTCTCCAAACTTTAGCGCGCCCGTCTCCTCCAAATACCATAAACTTGCATTCGTCCGTAAATATAACTCATTCCCAAAATGTTGGATCGCTAACATGGACATTTTTATACTTTTCAGCATATTCCAACCGTTTAACAACATTTACGGCTCTCAGTAGGGGCTTTTTTCGGGCAACTCTGCTTAAAAACCCATTCCTCTTAATGCAACGACGTACCGTTTGGCTACAAACCTCAATATCGTGATTCAACCTTATTTCATTGTTAATTGCAACCGCACTTTTTTTGGATTATCCTTCACTGTTCGAATAATAGTCCGCTCCAGTCTTTCAGTAAGCTTACGTGGGCGACCTGATCGATGTTTGTTCGCATAATTTCCATTATTTTCGAAATTTTTTATTATTGTCTGTACAGTAGGTTTTGTTAAATTTAAAATTTCACCAATTTCTTGTAAAGATTTTCCTTCGCGCCTTAGTTTTACAACCATTTTACGAATATCCTCGCAGATTTCTTTAGTTTTAGGCATTTTTTACGTTTTTTATCTTAAATAACAATTAAGTCTGGAAAAACTGATATCAGTCGTAACACTGATCTTCTATTAATGAGCAAAACGCATTTTCATGAAATTTCTAACGGTATTATTAGCGGCGTATAAAAAAAAACTACTGGCGTATGTATACTTATGTAACATTACTGGGATGCATTATTAGTGTTTTTAGTACATATTTTATCAACGCTAACAAAAAAATATACAGGGTGTTGTTAAAATAATAAGATTAATTTAATTTATTAGTGTAGGATACAAAAAATAAGAAAAACAATTTTAATCTAAGAAAATAAGAAATATTTTATCGTATGTATACTTTAGTAACTATGTGTATGTCGGTAGACATAATAGCCTGATGCGAATATGGGTCCCGGGACACGTGGGTATCGCGGGTCACAAAACCTCTGACTCCTTAGCTAATATGGGTTCTGAGGCCAACTTCTTTGGCCCAGAGCCTGTTTTGCTACTCCCTTCTGCGACTATCAAAGCCACGGTTAGCAAATGAGTAACTACCACCCTCAAGCGAGCTTGGCAGGCCGAGAGGGGCTGCAGATGGACTAACTGATGCTCATGTCCAGAAGCGACCATCTTGGCTCCTTGGCACCACAAGATCTACTCATATTTCTTCGGAGATCGGGTAGATTTAAAGAAAAGTAAAAGGGAATCCAAGTGTAGTGCAATGGACTTAATTAATGTCTGAGTGGAGCACTTGCTAGTTGTCCCGACAAAAAAAATCAAATAACAAAATACGTTTTACATTTGTACTACGTCAACCTGTCAAATTCAACTGTA
>JAYXIM010052131.1:0-11942 GCA_037575425.1 Anastrepha fraterculus | reverse complement strand
TATATGATATTTGTGAAAGGATGAACCATATTTGCATAAACAAATTATTAAAAGTAAATGATAGACAAACGAACTGTCAAAACTTATCAATAATCCTTAGTTCTATAGTTATTTAACGTAGTGTAGGGACGGGCAGCAGCGTGGCACGCTCGCAGCAGAGCGTGCTAGCAAAGTGCTAGATGGGGGGGGGGCGACAAACTTACATCAGAAGGGTAAGCAATAGGCGTGTACGTATATTAATCACTTCTGAGCAACACATATGTGTTTGTAAAAAAGAGAGTGAAGCTTTTCCAATAGCAAAGTTACCAGATAAGGGGACTTCATTCCATGTTAAGTTATTTCGAAGTGTTGATCGTTCATATTAAATAATAAAAAGCTTTTGGTTTTTTTTATTGGAAACGCTTCTTTGAATATTAACATCATCTTTGCAAATTTCTATTTTATTTACTTTTATAATTTTTGTAACCAAGAAGCATAGGCGATTTTATAATCAAGAAGTTTGAACATTCGCATGTCAAAGTTTTATAGTTGCTAAACTATGTGGAGATAAATTTGTACTGACAAATCGGTGTATATTTTTCTGAATGAAAAAATTGCCTTCGTTTACATATAAGTATGTATGTATATCGTATGTTTTTATGTTAGTGCAGTTTTTTTTAAAGAATGCTGGTCACAACAGCGAACATAATCTCAACCAGCCATGTTTTATTTAAACAATGGATGTTATACATTTTATTTTGTTAAAAAGGACAATTTATACATGTTTCCATTAAAAAAATAGAGGATTTTTTCAAAAAACATTGAGGAAATTATTATAGCAGAGTGGGTATTCTTGGTGAGTACTTAGTTGCTCTCAAATTCAAATCACACGCATATGGCAATGCGCTCAGTATGACAAAGTACACAAAAATGATTAGAGAAATTTGTTTGCATCCGCTCATGGATTTAGCACCATCGGTGGCAACGCAAACCACTTTTCGCCATGATACACCCATACGTTCAATACATTCATTAACACATTGAAATAAATCTTCACCTTTAGTCGTCCCTGTCATTGGAATAATGTCCAAAAGTTCTTCACATATATTTAGGTGGGCATCAACTTCTCGGATAAAAATCGATAATTGGGCTATGTCGGATATATCTGTACTTTTGTCAATTGCCAATGAAATCGCTGTGAATGATTTTATACGCTCTTTTAACTGCGGTTCTGTAATTTCCGCCATTTCATCTACTCGTCTGCTTATAGTTCTACGAGATAAGGGGACAAAATTCCTACTGCTTTTACAAGACTTCACCAATTCGCCGTCCGAAAATGCACGATTCTCACGAACAAGGTTTAACGCGATTTCATAAGTTGCACGCTTTGCATCTACAACGTAATCTTCGCTTTCCTAAGAAATTAAAAAAAAAATTTAATAATTTGAATTTTTCCGACCTTCTGTAATTTGGCACATCGAATCGGGTTCTTTGTTTAGACTTAAGGATTTGTATATACTTTTGCTTTTTTTCCTACATATTCATCATAATCACTCCTGTGCAGCTCATAATATCTCTTTATGTTAAAAACCTTACACACCACACGTTTTTCACATACAAGGCATTGTGATTCTCCGTCTACATATTTGCATAAAAAAGTTACACTCCACTTCGGATTCAAATTTAACAATGTTCTTTTATTTGAGGTCATGCTGAACTAAATGTTTTATATTTAATATTTTATTTAACTTTATTTATCTAAATTAAAAGTTAAAACAGATTAATATATTGCGCATTAAAAATAAATTTATGTTTTTGTCGGCAGTTGAACACTGTGCACTTTGTTTTGACGTTCGCCGTTTCAAATTTTTAAATAGAATTTTCAGCACTTTCACTGCATCCACACCATACAAATACACTTAATATTAATGGTTTTTTATGCGACAATAATATGCAACTTACGATCTCAAAAAATATAGTCGAAAAATGAAGCAATCACGAAAAAACTGATTTTATTTATGAAATGTCAAAACTTATGAGTAAGAGTTGCCGCAGTTGTTAAATGTGGGAATCAATTTTGGGCATTGTGGATTTTATTATTCATGATTTATATACATAAGTTTATAGTCTTGGTTGTTTATTTTTATTTGCAGTTGTGCATATCAGAGTGTATTGGATTTAGATGGGCGAAATTAGTTGTCAATCACGTCCACTTTTTATGAAAAAGAAAAGAAAAAATGGTATCATTTAGTAGCTACAAATTCTGAAACATCTGACAAACTTCGGTAGCTGAAGAGAGTTTGCAGTTTTATAAAGTAATTTGCTAAAAAATTGATTTTATGGATTTCTTAGCTCAATTTAAAAAAATATATCCGATCTCAAAAACCATTTAAGTAATCATAAGATAAGTGTGAATAATTTACAGATTCGTCAGTATATGCAGTGATAAATATTATTGAAGATTAAACTGACATTGATTTCCAATATGTAAGATTTTAATTTAATCTCAAATTAAATATTTTCAGAGGTCTTAATTTTCTTTACATCTAGCAATTAAAGAACAGTATAACGCGAACTTTTGAAATGTTTAATTGCTTGTTTATTGTTGTTCATTATCGTAATTCATTATTATAATAGAAAGTGTAATATGTAAATGTACCAAAAAAACCTATTTTTTAAGAAATTTGTTGATATGAAGTTAAAAATTGGCATCCCTGGTAAGAATTCATGAATAATTGCTCTCTCATTCAGGGTACAAACACAGACACAACTCGCTCAATTTTTCTGTTTCTTCCCTGTGCTTTGTTATCCCCCTTCACCTAGCACTTTCACGCACGCAGAAGCACACGCTGCTGCACAGTGCAAATGTGCTGAATTTGCCCATCACTAACGTAGTGTATGTAGTTTCTTTGGCATATTCTTGATAGTACTGACGGTTACCAAGGCTAACAAAGCAATCAATTTATTGCAAACGAAATTCTTGAAAAATATATTGTATTTCGCGATAGTCTGCAACAGTTTGAGCAACACAGTCCACCAGCTTTTGGACTACTTTCTGTGGTACACGGTGAAAGATTGAACCAGAAGTAATTGAAATTTTGAGAGGAAACATTCGACGCAAAATTGTCGAGATTGCGACCAAAGTTGTTTCGAAAGTTAATAGTCGAAGCGCTTTGGAAAGTAAATTTTTAGCTCTATATCTATGCATAAGCAATAATGGGTTCAGAATACAACAAGGTGGCACAAAATTAATCACCCTATCGGAACTAATCAGTTGTACACAGCATACAAACAGATAAGCAATGGAGCGCGTAAAGGTCCAAATAAAGATTTTCATCACTGAAAATGTTTTTTTTTTATTTAGTAAAAAAGTTCTTCAAAAATGAAATTGGATGATTAGTTTTGTTCCACGTTGTATATATAAATAATTGCTGTCAAACTTATGGCATTGGATATATTTTCACTTAGCGTGCAACTGTTTATAATAACAAAAAATCGCGGTCTGTATTGGATTCGCTCGATATTTCTTTTTACTATTTCGCTAATATTATATAAAGCGACCGCCGTAGCCGAATGGGTTGGTGCGTGACTACCATTCGGAATTCAGAGAGAACGTAGGTTCGAATCTCGGTGAAAGACCAAAGTGAAGAAAAATGTTTTTTCTAATAACGGTCGCCCGTCGGCAGGCAATGGCAAACCTTCGAGTTTATTTCTGCCATGAAAAAGCTCCTCGTAAAAATATCTGCCATTCGGAGTCGGCTTAAAACTGTAGGTCCCTCCATTTGGAAAACAACATCAAGACGCACGCCACAAATAGGAGCAGAAGCTAGGCTAAGCACCCAAAAAAGGATGTACGTGCCAATTATAGGGTCCGCCATATAACTTTACGGAATTAAAAATGCTATAAAAAAGAAACTACTCAATATTTTTCCAAACTTTTTGTTTTATTTTGAAGTACAATCCCTCCGGTTAATGATGGAACAAAACTTCATTCATATGGCTGCCTCGGCTAGCCATGCACCATCCCATACGATCGGTCCAATTTTTCAACACATTTTCGATTGTATGCGGCTGTATTTCAGCTATGACATGGCGTATGTTGGCCTTCAGTGCATCAATTGTTGCTGGTTTGTTGGCATAACACTGGTCTTTGACGGCACCCCAAACATAATAATCCAACGGCGTCAAAGCAAGTAACGCACATACGCTTCATTCGGTGCTTTTCTTCTTCCCATTGCCGCACGTAATTTTCGTACACATTCTGCAACATTACCATGATTTTCAAAGTAATTTCGCAGCGTTCTTTGAGCGTATACACAACCATTTTCGTTTAGCTGAAGAACAAAACTAATTTTCTGTCAAATCAGATGACAGCTAAGTGTTACCATTCTTCAAATAATACCTAGTTCAAATCCGTAACGATAGATGCTAAATCATAATACATCGACATGCCCATGAACAATAAAATGCGAAACGGATTTTCAATACCTGCAATTATATATTTTTAAAGTTTTTCTGAATTTTTCAGAAAGAGACTCAAGGGTATGTTTTGATATAATAAAAAAAATGTATAAAAAAATGAATTACCTAGTCAGTCACTTCCAAAATCGTTTATATTTTCATTTAGCATTTTAAGAAAAAAATTATTAAAGATGATCAAAAAATTATTAAAATTGATCGAAAATTGAGACCAGTAACCTTTTTTGAATAAAAAATTCCCGATGTGTGACAGAGATACATATTTTCATCTAATTTGCATTTGAAATTGTGTTTTTTTTTGGTTTCGCCACTGACATCGACTCACGATTTCTATTAAATTGTTCAAGTCTTCAAGGCATATCATCGAGTTTGTGCTCTCAAGTGCGGATGCTTTTGTGTGCAGAAGAAATTTCTCTTTTATTTTGTTATTGCTGTGAACAGCTCTAGAAGTCCTTTAACTTTTTCTTTAAAATAATTTCGTTTACTACCACCAAACTATTTCATTAGATGCTACCGCTATTCTACATCCACCCACCCACACATACACACAAACCGAAATATAAATTCAGTACTTAAGCGTTCATCCTCAAAACTACCAACAACTATGCCAGCATCCTTGCATAAGAGTCAACAAAAACTTTTTTGCCCATATCTGTTATATTGCCTTCCCCCTTTACTCTATGTCAGTTGGAAGCAGCTCAACATTTGCTACGCCAATTTGCATGACATCTGTATTGGATTCTCGCTTGCTGCTTGCTTTCATTTCAAGTTTTGCTATATATTTTAAAAGTTGTACAACAACTCACATTTACATACTTACATTTGTACACTAAAAACAAACACATTTACGCACTTACTCATTTTTGTGTCTTCCGTGCCTCATTTTGATTCTCGGTATTTGTCATAAAATTGTCATTCTATGCTTTTTTGCAATTTATTTGTGGCTGCTTACAGGCTCTATTTTTTAATGTTTACTTTTAACTTAATTTTATTTATTTGGAATATTTATTTACTTAAGTAAGCGCTTTTTCTGAAGTATAGAAAAAGGAAAGCAGATTTTGTCTGTAATAAATATATAATAAAGAGTTTCAATGGTTCCTTTTTTATTCGAACTGCACAAGCAGAGAAGATGTCAGTCCCAACAAGCGTTGTCTCTTACTCTCTGTCCCCTTTTCTTTCTCATTCTAGTTTCTTTTATTTAATTCGATTTACCAATAAAGCGAACGTAGCTTCGTGGCTTTCGTTGGCTGTATTATGTCGTTCGAATGGATACAAACATTACGGTTCTGAAAGTATTCGATGCGGTGCCAGCTAGTGGTAGTAGAGGATGAGTAATGCCTCCGCTACGTTGGCAAGATCAGGTGGAGAAAGATTTGGTTTCACTTGGTTAGTTGAATTGACGCCGGTTAGCACGAGAAAGAAACAACTGTCGCGCTTTGAGGTCGACTAAAACCGCTTTAGTGGTCATCGCGTCAATCAAGAAGAAGCAGATTATTGGGTGTTAAAGATATCAGTCGTTCATCCTTCCACACATTTTTTCTTAAGTTCGCATACCTCATCCTGCCGAAGGCGATGCAGAAGCACAAAAAAATATTCCTTTCATGCACCTCAAAGCAGGTAGGCTTAATGGAAGTGGTAAGGGTGGGGACCATATTCAGGTTGCTCCCATGGAAGTCGATTCTAAGTTTCCGAAACAACTCGGATTTATATCCGGCCAAGGATTGTCACTCCATTAGCATTCCTCATATATCACCAAATTTAATCGAAAGGGAATTAAAGTGGTGGCGTACGCGGACGACATAGTGCTTATGGTTTCAGGAATGTTTCCAACCACAATCAGTGAGATTATGGAAGGAGCTCTGGTATTACTCAGCAATTGGGCCACGGACTGTGGTTTAAGTGTAAACCCGAGAAAAACTGAACTGATGCTATTCACCAAGAAAACCAAGGTGCCAAACTTTAATCTCCCAAAACTAAACGGCGTCAGCCTCACGCTAACCAAACAGGCAAAATACCTAGGGGTTATCCTGGACCCCAAACTCAGCTGGAAGTCCAACGTAGAGTACAGGGTAAAGAAAGCGAATATAGCACTTTACACGTGTAAGTGAATGTTGGGGGAAAAATGGGGTCTCCAACCAAAATTATCCAACTGGTCCTACACATACTAACATATGCGGCACTAGTTTGGTGGCCTGCAACAGAAAGGAAATACAACAAAACTAAGCTGAACTAGATACAAAGAACAACGTGTATCTTAACTATAGGAGCGCTTAGCACTAGTCCTACCGAAGCGCTCAATGTACTAACACATCTATTGCCATTAGATTTACACATTAAAACAATAGCTACTTGCAGCGCGGTGAGACTCAGAGACATAGGAAGCTGGACAACAAGGTCGTACGGTAACAGTAAGATCCTCCTACAGGGACCCCCGCTGCTCAAAAACGGATCAGACTACACAATTCCCGACCTCAACTTCAAGAAAGGCTTTACGGTACGTTCTCCACCGAGAGCCGAGTGGAGCAAAGGAGAGGCGATTGGAAGACACGATATCGAAATTTATACCGATGGTTCTAAGATGAACTGTGGTGTGGGAGCTGGCTTCCATTCGGAGCCACGCAACCTATCTCAATCAATTTGTCTTCCTGATTATGCCACCGTGTTCCATCCCTAGAACTCTACAAGGAAGTTGGTGCAAGAGTAGCTATCTTCTCAGACAGTCAAGCAGCTATTAAGGACCTAAGTCCTTACTACTAAACTCCAACTACATTTCATCCAAACTGGTCCTACAGTGTAGAGAGAAGCTAAAACTGCTCAGCCATTGGCTTGAAATTACCCTGATATGGGTTCCCGGTCACAGGAACATACGGGGCAATGAGATAGCGGATGAGCTAGCAAGAAAGGGCTCGACACTAGACATAGCAGAGGCGGTGGCAGTCTCCACCCCACTGAACACACTAAAAGCATCCATTGCTTCACACGATCATGCTTTAGCTGAAAGAAGATGGAAGCAAATACCTACATGTATCACAACAAAAAACACATGGCCGTCATACAAAATCCAAAGGACGAATGACCTGCTAGGATGTTCTCGGCCAAACATTTCACGTATCACTGCAACTCTTACAGGACATTGGAAAGTAGGGGATCATGCAGCTAGACTCAATCTACCCTTCAATCCTACCTGTAGAAGCTGTCAAGCGGAAGGGGCGAAGGAAAGTCTGTTCCACTATTTATGTGAATGTCCGGGACTAGCCAGGGCACGACTCCGATCCTTGGGTAAGCCTTTCCTGCAGCAAATTAAGGAGATCTCAGACATCGAGATAAAGGATTTGCTGCTATACTTGGACCTCACTAAATGGATCTGACTTGGAAACAAAAAAAAACAACATCATCATCACACGAGATAGTGGTAGTAAAACGATGCTGGTCACTAATTAGGAGCATTTCAGCTCCACGGAAATGTTCAACCACCTCAACAACAACAACAACATCTGTGGGGAGTGTTTATGCTGCTGCAACAACAACGCCAAAGATATTTCGGTTGCCCATTTTACAAATTGTCGACAGGGGGCGACCGCTATTAGAAAAAACTTTTCCTTCATTTTTGGTCTTTCACCGAGATTCGAACCTACGTTCTCTCTGAATTCCGAATGGTAGGCAGGCACCAACCCATTCGGCTATGGCGGCCGCTATTTGGGTATCATACTTACACCAAAAAATGACATTCGGAGAACAGTTGGAAGCCAGAAACAATGCAGCCAAGACAAGCATTAATTGCACCTGTAAGGACTGCTTGCTAAATCTCGCTAAAAAATAAATGGAAACTTCTTATAGCTGTCTCTATATCCATGCAAATGTATGCTGACCATGTGTCGAATGAGATAGACAAACTGCAAACAAGCATCATAAAAAGGACAATAAAGATACAAGACTTCACGCCAAACTATGCAATTTTGCTGGAAAGAGCAGCTGAAGGCAGTCACTTTTTTACATTGGGTCTTCACATGAAATATATTTTTAAAACTTTATTTGAATATAACGAAAACAGACTTCTGCTTAAATTGTCGCAGTATTTGGTGGGAAAATCATTTAAATAAAATGGGCTCAGAATTCGGATTAAGTGGCACAGCCTTCGCTTATAGTTGCTGACAGAATTAAAGGCTAAACACAGCAGAGAACATAGCGAAGAGGCACTCGCAAGTGCATTACGCATATGCAAATACTTAGGCCAAAGAAAGGACTAAAAAAAAGGAATTCGGATTGAGGAGATCTCAATGATTTTCAAAGCAAGATGCGGCCTGATTATGTTAAATGTCCATAAATTCGGAAACTTGCAAAAAATGTGCAGCCTCTGCAATCTGAATGAAGAAAAATATGATATGTGAAGCATTTTATTGGAAGATGTCCTGTACACACTAAGTTTAGAAATATTTATTTAACAACTGAATTAACAGAAAAAGAAATTATAAGCGCATTAAATGGAGAAAACTAGGAAAATTGGAGAAAACTGTGAGGTTTTTGTATTCAGCTTAAAAATTGTTTGATAGCGGAGTTTAACTAATCGGTTATTTTATTTATATTTATATAAAGAAAATGGCGACGACAAAATGTAATGTCTTATTAAGGGGGGAGCCTGGTTTATGAGGTCTAAAAATTGCATTTCTTTGCGATTTTTTTTTAAGGAAAAAATTAATTTAGCACTGCAAAGTTTTTTCTATCTTCTAATGAACATTTAAAAAGTATAAAAAATTTTTGTACTGGTTAAAATAACATAGAAATTAGTAGAGCGCTGCAACGCAGGAGTTTCCAACTGGCGTACAAGATACAGCTCGTAATTATTATCTAAAGCAAAAAATTCAAATGGATTTCTAATTATCATGATTTTTTATTCTAGATGAACTAAGAAAACTGAGAGAAATTCCAAAATTTCAACTTTTTTGAGGTTTTAAAGAAAAAAAAATGCCTTTCTATAAAAAAAAATTCACTTCAACTTGGTATAAAAATCTTGAAAAATTTTTTTTTATCTATGTTAGTTCAAATAGAAGAGAATTTAATACTGAAGGAAACAAGCTATGATTCATTTCAAAAGGTTCATTAGTTTTTTTCATTCATGCACGCCAATTCAAAGAAATCATAAAAATGAAAAGTCAAGAAAAGAAGATAAAGTTTGTACTATAGATGTTCGGTCACAGCATAACTACCTAACGCTCGCCTACCTTTGGCTTTATATCTACGGAAATATTGAGAATTAGGCTCTGTAACTTTGTGTGAATATTCTGAAATATATTAGGAATCGCTTAAAACGAAAAAAAAAAATGATTTTTTTGACCTTATAAACCAGGCTCCCCCCTTAACATACTATGTACATTTATATTAAAATAAAATGAAATGTAAAAAATAAAATTTTTTTAATTTTCTGAAAAAAAAAAAAAAATTCTACTACTACTAATCAATTATACAATCTTTACATATCAATTAAGTGAATGAATCAACTAGCCCCCGAATGGTGCACGTACAATTTATGCTCTATTCTTATATTCACTTCGATTGTTTGCTATTCTGCCATTGCATTCACAGTTAGTGAATTCTGCAGAGTTATTTGATGTGTGGTTGTGGTACGGTGTGATTGACTATCAGTTGGTTATTTGAATAAGGTAATAAAGCAATAAAGCTGAAATTTTGCTAGGTTGCGCGTTTACTTTTGATTTGCTTTTGTTTAAACTTTTTCCATTTATTTTATTTCTTCTGCACTGCTTGATCTATTGATTGATTGCGAGTGTGAGCTGTAGGCGGCCAAACTGTATGCCATTTTACTGGCTGCAATTTATTTGTGGTTTACCGCTTCATGTGATTTTTTCGTTTCTCAGCACACTTTTTATTGTTTTTGCATTTTGCTTGCTTTTTGCTTCTGTGTATTGAATTTTAATTTGTATCCATCGCCCATCAATGGCGCAAAATAATGCAAATAAATGCATCTACGGAGTATATGCGTACTATTTACGACGAGAATGCACATACATACAAATGTAAATTCATATGCTTATATTGTTGTGTGTGCTTACATAAATATATCTTTTATACAATTTTACTACATACAATACTATTAACCACATATCAGTAGAATGTTTTCATTTTATTTTTTTCGTTTTTTTATTAAGTCCTTTGCATCTGTTCTGTGTGTTCTGTGTGTTAAATATAAATATACACCTATACATTTATAAAATATATAATAGTGATAATCTATTTGCGTATACTTGTAGTTCCTGGGCTTACAACAAAGGCCATTAAGGCCATTATTGTTGTGGCTGAAGCACAGCGTTAATGAGTAAATTACTTATTTATAGCATGCATATAGGCGCCATTTATTTAATAGTCGGCTATTGTAATGAATAGAGCTACTCGTCTACACACATATGTACATTCATATTTATACAGAAGAGGGAAACTATTTTTATTCTCAATGATACTTGTCTACTATAATATATTATTCTATTTTTCTTACATGGAGATTATGTGTGAAAAAAATTCAAGAAAGGTGATTTCATAGGAAAATAAAAACTAGCAAGCGCTGCAAAGTAGAACTGCTTATACAAGATGGCGCAAAATTACACAACCAATTTTGTGTTTAAGTAACTTTTTTACTAAAATAAAAAAAAAAATAAAAAAAAAAATGCTGAGTGATGTATATCGTTTGACGCCCTATGCTACAATGGGAGTCAAAATAAATATAATAATTAAAATACGAGTCTTCATTTTGACCCTTACGATTTCTTGTGCTATAACAAAATCTGCTTTCTCATAAAATACTGTTGTACAATTCATAAACTCAAACGAAGCTAAGTGGCAGATGATGACGGAATCCCTGCTAAACTATTTCTCACTCACACAGACGGTAACGCATCGATTTTACACCCACATATCGCTATAGCCAGGGATAACGAGAATTTTCCGATGTCGTGGACGAAAGGCATTGTGGTTAAGCTGCCAAAAATAGGTGACCATCGGGAATGCGGCAACTGGAGAGGCATCACGCTGCACGCAACTATTACTCTGGATCAACTTCAACCGGTCGAAATGTCATTACGTGCCGTCCCCAATGAAGCTGCGTAGTTCAAGCGGATAGTCTTAGCATATTTATTGAACAATCCTTAGAATGGAAAACTCCGCTTCATATGGTGTTCATCGATTTTGAGAAGGCTTTTGGTATCGTTAAATGCACAGCAAAATGGTCTCCTCTGGTAAAAAGAGTTCCTACAACAATTATGCAGTTCATCAAGGCACTTTATCATATAGCGGACGTAACAGTTCTTCACAATGGTGCCAGCAGTACTCCATTTAGAACAACGCCCGGTGTAAAACAGGGCTGCCCACTGTCGCCATTTCTACTCGCGGTTACACTTGACGAAGTGACGCCAAAAGTGGGAAAAAAGGAAACACGGCATCACTTAGATGCTATCCCGCCAACTGCGTGACATGGCATG
>JAYXIM010052128.1:0-11978 GCA_037575425.1 Anastrepha fraterculus | reverse complement strand
GACCTAGAAGACAGTGGACTGTGATCAAATCAACTAACATAGAGACGTTTTCCTTGACAGTTTAAATACTAGTAAGCACTACTATGCTCGCCATCTCTTTTTCGTTAGTTCCAAAAACTCTTAAATTCCGAATTCAAAACTGTAACTTAGGTTCTATCGCATTAAGATTTTAATGTATGAAAAAAGGCAAGCTACGGCGCATATGGCAAAAGAAACAATGATGACAAAACACAGTTTAACAGGCTCCCGAAACAATTAAAAACCGCACTAAAAGATGCAAAGAAGGCTGAATTTGAAGAGTGCTTTTCCAACGCCTTTTTTTCCTCGCCTACTATTACCAAGTTATGGACTATTCGCTGTGGAAAGCAATGAAAACAATGTTACAGAAAACATTTCACATTGCACCGATGAAAACTTCCAACGGAATCTGTGCAAAACCTGACAAGGAAAAAGCTATCGAGTTAGCGAAAAACCTTGCAAAGGTTTTAGCCCCATTTTCGAGTCAAAATGCAGAAGGGGACCATGAAATTGAAAATTTTTCCTCAGTGTCGTTTCAAATGGTTTTCTCGATTCCACGATTTACTTGGAAAGAGATAGGGCATATAATAATCAAAGATCTCAAAACAAAAAAGGCACCAAGATTTAACCTCATAACGAGTAAGGTTTTAAAAGCGTTACCTACATGTGACTATAAATATGATATATCGAGCTCTTCGTTATAACTTAATCGATACGCGCCATCTACAATGCAAAGTGGACCAAATATTTTTCTGAACAATTTTAATACTCCTGCAAAAAGTGTATAAATCCAAATATCGAACTTTGTGGAAATTATAAAAAAAAAAAATTTGAAAAAATGTCTTAAAAATGTATACTTTTTAATCATAATTTTTAGAAAAGTCTCGAGTACGCATTTTCATAGCCCATTGATTTTTGGTACAATGAAGTGCAAGTTTCAAGTACTTAAAAATCGCGTTGATTTTTCAAATTTAGTTGTTTTGCTGGTGGTTTTAGCATTTTCTCCATAAAAATATTCTTCTTCTTCTTAATTGGCGCGATAACCGCTTACGCGATTTTGGCCGAGATTAACAAAGCGCGCCAGTCGTTACTTTCTCGTGCTAACCGGCGCCAATTGGACACACCAAGTGAAGCCAAGTCCTTCTCCACCTGATCTTTCCAACGCAGAGGAGGCCTTCCTCTTCCTCTGCTACCACCAGCTGGTACCGCATCGAATACTTTCAAAGCCGGAGCGTTTGTATCCATTCGGACGACATGACCCAGCCAACGAAGCCGCTGGATCTTTATTCGCTGCGCTATGTCTATGTCGTCGTAAAGCTCATACAGCTCATCGTTCCATCGTCTACGATATTCGCCGTTGCCAACGTGCAAAGGTCCAAAAATCTTACGCAGAATCTTTCTCTCGAACACTCCAAGCGTCGCTTCATCGGATGTTGTCATGGTCCAAGCTTCTGCGCCATACGTTAGGACGGGCATGATGAGAGTCTTGTAGAGTGTTAGTTTTGTTCGTCGAGAGAGGACTTTACTGCTCAATTGCCTACTTAGTCCAAAGTAGCACTTGTTGGCAAGAGAGATTCTACGTTGGATTTCAAGGCTGACATTATTATCGGTGTTAATGCTGGTTCCTAAATACACGAAGTCTTTTACAACCTCAAAATTATAACTGTCAACAGTGACGTGGGTGCCGATACGCGAGTGCGCCGACTGTTTGTTTGAAGACTGGAGGTACTCCGTTTTATCTTCGTTCACCACCAGACCCATTCGCTTTGCCTCTTTATCCAGTTTGGAGAAGGCAGAACTAACAGCGCGGTTGTTAAGGCCGATGTTGTCAATATCATCGGCATACGCCAGCAATTGTACGGTCTTATAAAAAATTGTGCCTGAGCGATTAAGTTCTGCGGCTCGTACGATCCTCTCCAACATCAGGTTAAAGAAGTCACACGACAGTGAGTCACCCTGTCTGAAACCTCGTTTGGTATCAAACGGCTCGGAGAGGTCCTTCCCAATTCTGACGGCGCTGCTGGTGTTGAGCAACGTCATCTTACATAGCCGTACTAGTTTTGCGGGGATACCAAATTCAGACATAGCGGCATACAGGTAACTCCTTTCCGTACTGTCGAATGCAGCTTTGAAGTCGACGAAAAGATGATGTGTGTCGATTCTCCTTTCATGGGTCTTTTCCAAGATTTGGCGTATTGTGAATATTTGGTCGATGGTAGACTTTCCAGGTCTGAAGCCACACTGATAAGGTCCAATCAGTTGGTTGACGGTGGGCTTCAGCCTTTCACACAATACGCTCGCTAGAACCTTATAGGCGATATTTAGAAGACTAATCCCGCGGTAATTGGCACAAATTGCGGGATCGCCCTTCTTGTGGATTGGGCAGAGCACACTTAAATTCCAATCGGCAGGCATGCTTTCATCCGACCATATTCTGCATAGGAGCTGATGCATGCACCTTACCAGCTCCTCGCCGCCATGTTTGAATAGCTCAGCCGGCAGTCCGTCGGCGCCCGCGGCTTTGTTGTTCTTTAGCCGTGATATTGCTATTCTCACCTCGTCATGGTCGGGTAACGGAACGAAAATTCCGTCGTCAACGATTGGGGTATCGGGATCTTCACATTCTCTATGACATGCGCAGCTGTCACCGTTTAACAGGTTCGAGAAGTGTTCCCTCCATAATTTAAGATTGCTCTGTACGTCAGTCACCAGATCGCCGTCTTTGTTCTTACAGGACAACGCCCCGGTCTTAAAACCTTCTGTAAGCCGCCGAACTTTCTGGTAAAATTTTCGGGCGTTGTTCCTATTGGCCAGCATCTCAAGCTCCTCGCACTCACGTATTTCGGCCTCTCGTTTCTTCTTTCGGATAATACGTCTCTCTTCCTTTTTCAGCTCTCTGTAGCGATCCCACATGGCTCGCGTTGCGCCCGATCGCAGCGTGGCTCTATAGGCGGCATCTTTTCTTTCGGCAGCAGCATGACATTCCTCGTCGTACCAATTGTTTTTTCGGGCTCGCCGGAATCCGATTTCTTCTTCGGCGGCGGTACGTAGGGAACGAGAAATGTTGCTCCATTGCTCGCGCATGCCGGTGTGTTGGGCAGTGCTCTCCGAGAGCAGGAGTGAGAGTCGAGTGGCGAATCTTCTGGCTGTCTGTTGTGATTGCAGCTTTTCGATGTCGAACATTCTTTGCGTAGGTAGATGTACGTTTTTTGCTGCACAGAGACGTGTGCGCAGTTTGGCTGCAACAAGGTAATGATCCGAGTCGATGTTGGCTCCTCGGATCGTACGTACATCTAATACACTAGAAGCGTGTCGTCCATCTATCACAACATGATCGATCTGGTTTCGCGTTTTTCGATCAGGAGACAGCCAGGTAGCTTGGTGTATCTTTTTATGCTGGAATCTAGTGCTGCAGACTACCATGTTTCGGGCCCCGGCGAAGTCGATCAGCCTCTGTCCGTTACCGGATGTTTCGTTGTGTAGGCTGAATTTTCCGACTGTGGGACCAAAAATTCCCTCCTTGCCCACCCTGGCGTTGAAGTCGCCAAGCACGATTTTTATGTCGTGGCGGGGGCAGCGCTCATAGGAACGTTCCAGGCGCTCATAGAAGGAATCTTTGGTCGCATCGTCCTTCTCTTCCGTCGGGGCGTGGGCGCAAATTAGCGAGATGTTAAAAAATCGCGCTTTGATGCGGATTGTTGCGAGACGCTCGTCCACCGGAGTGAACGACAGTACTTGGCGACGAAGTCTCTCTCCCACAACAAATCCGACACCGAATTTGCGCTCCTTTACATGGCAGCTGTAGTAGACGTCGCAAGGTCCAATGTTTTTCTTACCTTGCCCCGTCCATCGCATCTCTTGGATGGCAGTGATGTCAGCCTTTACACTCACGAGGACATCAACCAGCCGGGCAGAGGCACCTTCCCCATTAAGGGACCGGACATTCCAGGTGCATGCCCTCAAATCGTATTCCTTATTTCGTTTGCAGGGGTCGTCATCAGTGTTGGAAGTTCTCATCCGAGGCTTTGTTGCTGTTTTCATTGGGGGGTTTTTTAAGTGGCGGGTCCCAAACCCAGCGCACAACCAGCTATGCTGGGATGCTTCGCCTTCTCACTTTAGCTCACTCCCGAACGGGTGTTCGGAAGCTAACCAGAGGATACGTGGG
The DNA here is from genome assembly GCA_037575425.1 of Anastrepha fraterculus. NCBI lineage: Eukaryota > Metazoa > Arthropoda > Insecta > Diptera > Tephritidae > Anastrepha > Anastrepha fraterculus. Next base: position 7,795 of record JAYXIM010052128.1, on the reverse strand, counting down.
CTAATCCCGGACGTTGTGAGCTGCTTGAACCATATGTAGAAGAATCGTCCTGGCCATTCCCAAGTGAATGGCGATCAGTAACTTTCGCCACTTGCGTGGACTTATACACATGGAACCATCCTCCATCCTCCAAAAATATTACGACTTTTTATTATATGGAAGAAAACAACAAAACACCACGGCTGGATTTTTGGGCTATGAAACTGATTTTTTTCTGAAAATTCCATTTTATCCATATAACGAATTCCAAGTTTTTTTTTTATAAAAGGAAACATCGAAACACTAATACTGGATTTTTTGGGCTATAAAACTGCATACTTGAAATTTTTCTAAAAATTCTTATTAAAAAGTATGATAGAAATTCTGCTGGATCTGTTGTCCATTTTCTCCATGTAATTCCAATTTTTTTTTTTATAAAAGGAAACATCGAAACACTCACTAACACGGGATTTTTGGGCTATGAAACTGCATGCTTGTAATTTTTCTAAAAATTAAAAAAAAAAGTCTAAATGTTTGCTGAAAATTTTTTGAACTATTTTTAAATGTGCACAAAGTCTTAAACTTGGATTTATATGCCTTTTGTGGAAAGTAAAACATATTTACATAAAAAATCATTAAAATTAAATAAGAGAGAAATTGTCAAAATTCGTCACTAATTTACTTTTTGGGGAATATGCGGCGAAGCTTGAAATTACTGGTCTGGTTTTCTAGCTTTAGTCTTTACACGAAAAATTCGATTATTTGCGTTTACTTTTCTTATTTGACACTGGATTGACTGGAACATTGAAGACAGTTGTCGCTGCTTGCGATATGAGTAGCGAAATGGTTTGCAATTGTCGCAATCGCACAAATTCTGAGCCAGAAATTCGTTTCAGTAATGCAATATTTTCCCTGCAGGGATTTAAATGTTTACTAGAATAGGAGGTTTGGCCTTCGAACCAAACTATGCGTCTACGAGTGTAGCAAAAAACAAAGAATCTTTCTAAGGTTCCCACAAGTAGAAGTACTGTGTATGTATGTGGAGATGCATATTTGTGCTGTTATTGAAATATGCAAATATTAAATTTACGCATATTCAATACTTCTAAAGTAACAAATATCTGCAAATCGACACTCATCAAATTATGCCAAATTGATTATGGCTGGCACAAATATGAAGACATAGCGGCCCACGATCATTTCTATGAGTAAAAAATTTTAAGTAGTTCATATACATATGTAAGCTCGTTTAAACAGAATTGATATTTTTCGTCAAAGCAGAATTCAAGTTATTGATTGCCTTCCTAAGCGTGAAATTTATATTATTTAATAAACAAATGTATTTCGTTCTCTATTTCAATTTGAAAAAAAAAATGCAGCTCTTGGATACTATAATAACATATATTTACATATGTAAGCGTCATACTCCATCGATTTTTTCCCACAACAAATGCTAGCATTGGTTAGAAATGGTGATTCTGACCTAATTAGATCACTGAACAGTACAATAGAAAAGTCCTCTTTCAAAAAACAAATAACCACACTTTACAAGTCTTGTCCTATCATATGACGCAAAAATCTGGATAGTGACTATATTCAAAGAGGCAGCCCTTGGAATATTCGAGACAAAAACTCAGCAGGATTTTATATGTGTTGGTGATGAAGAATATCACTTATGATCGAACCATCGTGAACCATGTGAATAGGTGTGAAATGAGTGGGCAGAAAAGTGTTCAGAAGGTGTAGCTAAGATCAAACCGTTAACCGGTTCTCAAAGAATTTGAAAGAATCAGCTCTTTGGCTGACGTCGCCGGGGTCGTTTACAAAAAACTGAAATTGAGTTGTTAATATACAAAAACAAATCAACACATGCTTCGCTCATATTCCTTCATTGCCATCTGAACAATGACTAATTGGGCGAGTGTGTGAATGCATGTGAAATGAGCTGGCAGAAGTTCACTGCCTAGTCTCGGTGACAATTGCCAACAAATTTGGTTTATAAATCCTAGAAAAGGCAATTATTGACCGATTTTAATAATTTTTTTTGGAAAATGCTCGCAAATTATTTTGGAAGAGATATCCTATGCCCGAATTTGACATTTTTTTATTACATCAAAATACCCTTAGATATACTATGTTTGACCTTGAACTGATCTTCAATCAAACTGACAACGTATTCGGATACAGCAACTCCAAAAACGTTTATATCAGTTTTTTGAAAATTTCCCGAGTAATATTCTAGATTTGTTCTGGAAAAAAATTAGTTATTAAGTTTTTCCGTAGAAAGGGGATGTTTTCACCTCTTAAGGGGGCTGGAAATTTACTTACTTGCCGGAATGTATGACCTTTGCACACCTGTATACAAACAGTAAAAAAACTTACAATGAAAAACTGACACACCGAATTTCAATACATACATACACTTTTTTTTTATTTTCAAAGTTTTTCTTAATTTTTCACAAAGATATCACTATTCAAGGGTCTGTTTTGATGTAATAAAAAAATTGAAATTCGGGCCTAGACAGTATCTTCAAAAATCATTTACGAGCATTTTAAGAAAAAATTATATATTTTTTCTGTAATTTTTTTTGAAAATAAAGTCTTCTAGAGTAATGAGAAAATCTCTTAACATTCGTAAGTCGAGAACAAAAAAGCGCAAAAATATTTTTAATCCAAAAACAGCTGAAACGGATGAAAGTAGGCGAAAAAATTTAAAGAACAAGAGGAAATCTCAGTCCCGCGTGATTATGAGCCATTACCAGAAGATGTTGCTGAGGCTATACTTTCGATTTATACAGATTTCAGCAGTAGGAATTTATTAGAAAGATATGTAGGTGGTTTTAACCAAAACAACAACGAGAATTACAATCTACTGGTTTGGAAAATCTCTCCCAAAATTCTTCCGGCCGGTTCGAAAACTGTGGAAATCGCTACATACATAGCTGTCGGCATATTTAATGAAGAAATGGCATCACTATTGTATTATATGAAGGCGCATTCATATGCCGGAAAAGAAGATGAGCAGCGCGTGAACATTTCCGATCTCAGAGCGCGTGTGAGTACCCTAGATGGAAGAATGGCCCGCAGACAACATCACCTCGAGTTATTAGAAGCTGCCGAAGCGGCGGAGGGTATATTATATAGTCCTGGTATAAACAACTCCATATAAGTTAAAAAAAATGTTTATCCTATGAAAAGTGATTTTCAAACTTTAAACTCGTTTTTCTCAAAATGATGTTTTCAAATTACTAAAATGAAGTAAATAATGAATTTGAAGGTATTAAGTGAAGTGGAAAGTGTTAGCAAGTTTTCTCTAGATATCTTTAGTGAGTCACATCTGACGGTAAAACCAAGCTTTTTGATCCACCTCACACTTCGAGGTACCTCATTTTTAAACTAAATATTCGCATACTCGTACAAACACATTGTCTAAGCAGAATTTTAATCCAAATATGCATGAATTACAGTGCCAACAGTAACAGTAACCCTTCCTAAAGAACGCCTCCCTTGAGCGCACATTTTTTTTGATACCAAATCTTATATATTGGAAGAAGTTACTCTCTTTTGAATGAACATCTCTCTGGGACGGACAAAAATTGACTGACGGTGCGTGTCCGCCCAAGAGAGGTTTCACTGTATTTTCTCAGATTATTATTGTTTATAATTTCAATATGTCGATATTCTCTAAATTCTTCGCACGCGATTTGTGTGCGGCATCGGCTTATCAACATTTAAAGCAAACTAAGCTCGAATTTTCAATATTATGAATTTTTATTGAAATATTTTCCTCTCAGTTTCTGGTTTATTAGCTGTACTTGCAAAAAGGCACCACAAGCCACCTTTGGCACTTTCTATACCTAATGCGCTTCGTGGTTTCTAAATGTTTTCTTTCGCCTTTCACTTTCTCCAATTTTTTTAGCAATTCAAAGAGCTTTCTGATATGCAAACTGTTTTTAAAAATATCCCTTTGCCAAAATCAAATTTATTCCACTTCGTTTTTTTTTTTTGTGCTCTTTTTGTACGCTGCACCGCAACGGTTGGTTCTGTTTATTCAGAGGGTGCAACGCGGCAGGCGGTTAAATGGAAATTAAATTTTCATATATGATTAGCTGGCTATTCTTTGGTATTTTCTCTTTTTGATTACTTTCTCTTTGACCACAAATGCAAATAAGTGCGCTTTAAGGACAGCAAACGTGCCACATATATGTGCAAATGCAACTATAATATTCCTTCTTTTCGGCTTCGACCCGGGGCGTATGAGTAACATTTAATTGGATTTTGGCAAAGGGACGGAAAATACATACATCGGAGGATATATAGTAGAAATCTACGAAAATATCGTTGATGTAATGATATGAAGGGAATTAAGAAATACAGAATAACTCGGTGCATAAATAACTCAAATAATTTAGTGGTTGTGCTAATTTATTTATTATTTATTTAATTTGAAAGATAATTCATTGCTACAGAGTTTCTAAGGGTATTTAAAAGGATAAGTTTTAATGGCCTCTACACTAAACGACGTCCTTCTTCACACATCATTTTTGTAGTGAGAGTCGCTTGACTTATTAATCGAATCGCTTGTTGGAAACAACTCAAATTTGATGGGATCGTTTGTGAAGCTCCTGTTTGAACCTCTACACAAAAGCTGATCAGATAAACGCAGAGCTGCAAACAAGGAAATGTGGTTTCTCGAATGATTTGAATGATGGTTCCAAGACATAACAGTCTAGAGCTTCATTTTAATAAACTCTTTTCCAACAATATTCCCTGCTAAAGAGGGCTGGGCCTGTCGTTTGGTAGATGATGAAAATACAGTCAATAGATGGAGTAGTCAGGTAGATGCAGGAGTTTACTCTTAAAAGCTAAGCATCACTGCATCCTTTCGCTTGCTTAATCACTGTAGTTTTTTTTCAGACAGAAATTATCGCCATAAGAGGGGGCTTATTGCTCTTAAAGAAGAGAACTCGAACTACAAGGGAAGGAGATGTCTACTCGGATAGTCAGGCAGCTGTGAAATCGTTAGAGTCAATAAAACACTCGTCAAAAACGATAGTTAAATGTCACAAATTATTATGCGAAGTATGGCAACAGTTTAAAATAAGCCTCAACTGGGTGTCAGGCAAACAGATGAGCTTGCAAGGAGAGGTACAACACTAAATATTCACCCAGATAATATTTGAATACCGATTCCCTTAGCTACTTGCAAATTATTATTAGATAGACACTCTATCGATGCGGCTGGTCTATCGTTGAACGCAATCACCTTTTTGCTAAATAAGCAGACAAACTTGGCCAGAATGAAACCACTGCCGCACAAGATCGCTACTGAATTTCATGAGACAGGCTATGAGAATCACGATTGGGGTACTAACAGGGCATTGTCTAATTAGAAGGCATGCAAATAGACTACAGGTACCACATAATGACTTTTGTCGAAGCAGTCAAGTTATTGAAGAAAAGAACATCGTGGAAGACCTCATGTGTATATTCATTGCTCAATGCAGAAAAAGTGTTCGCTTTTCTTGACAGCATTAAAGTGGTTTAGGGTTGTCGAAACTAAGAATATTTATTAGATCCACAGATTGGTTCAGGGAAGGCTGAGGAGTGTAAAGAACGAACTCCAGTAGTATCATAATGGACCTGAATGGCCAGTGGTATAGTTCTGAATTGCCTAAATGTGGCAGATTCTCTTTCGGCTTAGAAAAGACAAGAAACAATATGATTTAATACACTTCTAAATAACGATCCTCAGTGATTGTTGATAAAACTTAACATCACACTGGCACTCGAACTGGGTGCAATTTCTCACGCAAGGGAGAACTTCTGGATTTAGAGTTACTTCATATTCGAGAATTTTACTTATTTGCATTGCCTTCGTGTGAGTAGAAGTGAAATGGAAATGACCTCTAGCAGATCTGCAAGTTTGCGATGAATATATTTCCTAGTAATTTGAGCCTTGCTAGTAAGAAAATTGAAATTTCTGAATTGAAATTTGACTACCGCACATTGTGATACCCATTTATGTAAATAGATTCCTTATCCAAGCTTCTGGATAATCCCTGCCTTATAGATACAGAATAGTTGCAGTACCAATAGGTTTCTAACTACCAACTATGGGATTCCAGTGGCAATTGGAGCGATTATTTCATACTCTCCAAAAGAGCTTATCAGCCATGTATACCATATGGAAAGCGCGGACCTGGAAAGTCATCAAAGAGATGGCGCGAAAGCTGGATTTCGACATCAGCGGAAGGACAATAACATTTCGTCATTTTGCATTTTAATAATACTTTGTAATTTATAACTATGTAATTGTGTGAAGAAAAACAGATGAATACCTATAATAAAAGAATAAGAAGAAGAATAAGATTATGGCCCATGCATCTGCACGAAGGGGTGTCGCAAAAATTCCACCGAAAATCTCTTTACATAGAAATTATTGACCCCAGTGATTGGTAGGGGGTTATAATCCAAGAATAATACGTGTCTCATCCCTTTCTGAGTTATTTCTGACATTTAAGTTGAAATTTGAACTTTTAGGTATTAAGGGGTTAAAGGTAGTCAGAATTTTCAAAAAATTGAATTTTTTTTTTGCATTTTCTAAAAGTATAATATAATATCTCAAAAATATGAAGTGAATCCAACAAATACTTTTCAAGTTATTCAACAATTTACAAAGGGCGCTCGGGGGCTCCGGTAATCGATAGCAAAACTTTAAATGCGTTTTTCTCAAAACTATGTTTTTTGAACTGATGATCACTGCATCTTAAAAACCGCTTGATAGATTTCAATAAAAGTTGTACTGCTTTTGAAAAGCACAAAAACCTAGTGCCTAATTGAAGCATTTGTTATTTTTTGAAAATTTTCGATTTTTTTAACAATTAATTGTCGATTTTTTTCTCGAAAATTTGAAAAATATTGAAAATATTTTGAAAGAAAAGCTTCGACCAGTCACAAGATTATCTATCAGTTCAATCCATAAGCTCGTGCGTTTTTTAAAGGTGGTTTTAAAACTAATAAAAAAGATGTTTAAAATATTTATTAATCAGTAATTTATTTTCCTTCATTATTTACAATGTCTTCCCAACGTTAAGGCAAATTTTTAATTCCCTGCTCAAAAAATTTTTGAATTTTTGATTTGTTTGTCCTTGGAGCCAAAATACGCTTCGATATCCCTTTTTATAGCTTCTTTTGAGGAGTAGTTCTTGTTACTCATATGGGATTGAAGTCCACGGGAAAGGTGATAATCACAAGGTGCAATATCCGGGGGGTATGGTGGATGCGGCATTATCTCCTATCCGAACTCGTTCAGCTTACCTAATGTTTGTCTTGCGATATGAGGTCTTGCGTTGTCGTGGTGAAACAAAACTTTGAGTCTATTCACTAAAGACGGTAAATTTTTTTAAGTGCCTCACTCAGGTTTGATAGCTGATGGGAATAATAATCAGCAATTATCGTCTGGTTTGGCTCCAGAAGTTCATAATAAACAATACCGGTCATATCCCACCAAATAGACAGGAGAATCTTCTTGAGGTGAAGGTTCTGGTATTTCATCTTTATCTGACCATTGGCGTTGCGCTAGTACGATCCCCGTCCAATTTTCGGCACTTTTAAGCCAGTGCAAACAACAAAATATTTTCATTTCCAGAAACCGCATATTCAATGCATTCCAACATGGCCCAGTACTTTATTGTACCAAAAGCTATAATAAACTGCAGAAGTTTTGAGTCTTACTTTTTAACTTTGACACTGTCACAATCCACGATTTCAATCAGCGAAATATTAGTTAGCAGTTCTGAACTACAAATTTCTT
>JAYXIM010052127.1:0-12063 GCA_037575425.1 Anastrepha fraterculus | reverse complement strand
TGAATTGAATTTATTTTTTTTACTAGTATAATAATACATTATAATTTACAATAAACTGTAAGTCCTACAGAGACTATTAAAAGTCTGTTCGTAGGCTAGTAGTATTTATAATGACAATCTTACAAACTAAATATAACATTTAACAAAATAAGTTTTGTATGTTACATACGTAACATACATTTGACTTACTAACTAACTAACAACAAACTTGCTTATATCTAGCGGTTCTATGAAGAACATAAAATAATATTATTTTTTTATTTTTATTTTTTTTTTATTTTACAATGAAATAGCGCGATATTAACAAATATCATAGGTGTAAATTAGTTTTTGTTAACCAAATTTTTATATCTTTTTTATTTTTGTCGTTAATTACATCATAGGCTTTTAACCTCTTTGGAAGCTGATTAAATATTTTAATGCTATGGTTTATGTAACATTTTGAACCAATACGTAATTTACATTTTATGTGCTCAATTTGTCTATTTCTAGTATTTATTATCCTTGATAGAAAAGAATTCTTTAAGTTATTGTAATTTTGTATTAAAGCTGTAAGGTAGAACAACTTTTTTATCGAAAGAATGTTGTTAATCTTTAAGGAATTATCTGTTATTGAGTTTTGTTTGCTCTTAAATATTATTTTTAATATTTTATTTTGTACTAATTCAATCCTATTTAGTTCAGATTTGTACGCACCTCCCCAAGCAACGATACCGTAAGAGGTGACTGACTCAAATAGGGCATAATAAATAGTTAATAGTTGTTCTTTGTTTAATATATATTTTAATTTGGCAAAAACAAAGATTAAATATCTATTTCGCTTAATTAAATAATTAATTTGAAGATCCCATTTTAACTTGTAATCGATTAAAATGCCAAGATATTTAGTGCTTTCAACCCGTGTTATTGGAATACAGTTACATTTACTCTTAGAATCATGATTATGCATATGGAAGTAAATATATCAAAGTTGCACTTACACATCACTCGTTTGCTGGAAGAATGTCATATCGCAAAAATATATAAAAAAATCGACGAACATGACTTCAAAGTTTTCAATGTACTAAGCAAATGTAAAAATAAATTTTGACATACGCCGATGGGCATGTTTTTGTTGTAGCAGTAACCATGAAAGCTATTGCTTGTTGTTGTTGTTGCTGATTGAATTTTTTTTTCCTTGTTCACTCCTCTCGGGTCCATAGGGCCTCTTGAGCATAGTCTTGTACTCTTCCATCGTACACGTTTCTGTGCTGTTGTCCTTGCACCATCCCATGAGATGTCGGCACCTGCTAGTTCGTGCAGCTCGACCTTTTCCAAGTGTTTTTTGGTCGACCGCGACCTCTGCTCCCTTGCGGGTTCCAATCCAGTGCCATTCTTGTGATGCTAACTGGTGGCTTTCTAAGCTTGCCTCCTAAACATCGCCACTTTCTGCGTTTGATTTGCCTACTGAGGGTGTTTGGCCAGAATATTCTGCAGCTCATGCGGAGGGATTTGTTTGATGCATCATCACTGATTGAATATTTCTACTAGAATAATCCATTTTACTACCACTGTTCTCGTGTGATGTCTGGTTTGTGTTGGCTTTTTTTTTTTTTTTTTTGTTTGAGTGAGATCCATTTCGTGAGATCCAAGTATAAGAGCAAACTTTTTAGATCTATGTCTGACCTATGCTGTGACTACTACAGCAGCACAGGTCACGGGAATGCTAAGCGGATTAATGGCAACCATCGGTGGGCCAACACCAACTGCGCTAAACTGCAAAGCCAAGCGCAAAGCATTGGAGGCTGTGTAACGAACAGCGGCACTAAAAGTGCCAAGGACTGTCACTTCATTAGCATTCCCCGTATGGTAAAGGTTTATGATGCTACAACAATAACAACGATGGGACACTGAACCGAGTGGCAGATGGACGGCGAATCAATAGGCAATTGGCCTCAAAGGAACTTCGGGGAAGTGAATTACTTCTTAACTCAATTCCTTTTGGGCCACGGATACTTCCGGAGATACCTATACCGCATGAGTAATGTAGGCGAACCCAGGTGCATATACCCCAGAGCACCGAGCGATGACGCTGAATACACGTTCTTTAGCCGCGACAGATCCCTCGCGGAAAGATATGCTCAGTCAATTAAGCTAGTTTTTTGGTATTTAATTATATCAGTCAACCGCAGGTGTGGTCTGTGATTTTCACTATGGATAAGAATATCAAACAAAGAAGTTGGCTTAAATTTTGGGTTTTGAACGGGATTTCATATGCCGAATCGTTGAAAATATTGCAGTCTACAGGTCTGCAGGTCTACGAGTGGTATAAGGCTTTTGCAGAGGGCCGAGAAGTCGTGGAAGTTTGCACCGATCTGGTCGCCCATCAACGTCTTCAATGAATGAAAACGTCCACAAAGTCAAGGAAATGGTGCTGCAAAACCATCATTTAAATTTGTGGGAGGTAGCTCGTGACCTTAGCGTGTCTCACGAATCAATTCGCAACATTTTACACCATCAATTGGGCATGAGATTACAAGACGCGTGGCTGCTCGACCCGTTCCAAGAGAGTTGAATGTCTTTCAAAAGTGATGCCACTAGTTTTCTTTGATTATCGTGGTGTTGTGCACTCGGAATTCCTTCCCAAATGGATCTACGATAAATAAAGAATATTATTTAGAAGTTATGCTACGTTTGGGAGAGAATGTGCGTGGGAAACGGCCCAATTTGTGGAATGAAAACTCATGGATCTTGCACCAGGCTCATATTGTGCTCGACAAACATCATCGAACAACCACCGTATTCAGCGGATTTAGCCCCCTGTAATTTTTTACTTTTCCAAAAACTTAAATTACCACTCCGCGGACGCCGCTTTAAGTCGATAGAGGCCATTAAGGAGAGTTCGCAGAAGGAGCTGAAGAAGATCTCTTCAAACGCGTTTAAAAGGTGCTTTGATGACTGGACTAATCGTTGGCATATCTGTATTGCTTCGAATGGAGCTTATTTTGAGGGCGACAAAATATATTTTGATGATTAAACAATTATTTTGCGTTTTATTGAACAATTCCCGGTACTTTTGTGACAGAATATCTATATATGTATATATTAAGGGTGATCAGATTGGAGGTACTTTTTCCAATAGGGGTTTTTTTACAGATAACGCGTGACTACTGTCAAACAAAATATATCCTTTTTTCAATATTTATTGGCATTTCATCATGGAAAGACTTACGCCTCAACAACGCTCACAAATCGTTCAATTGTATCACGAAAATCGACGCTCTGTAAAATGTGTTCATCGCGCACTCAGGCTAACTTATGGTGTTCAGCGATGGGGCCCATTTTTGGCTTAATGACTACGTCAATAAGCAAAATTGCCACATTTGGCCTGAGGGGCAACCCGAAGCCATTCAAGAACAGGCATTACACCCATGGAAAACAACTGTTTGGTGTGGCCCTACGTGCTGGAGGAATCATCGGCTCATACAATATTTCTTCAAAGACGAGGCTGACGCCAATGTAACAATGAATGGCGAACGCTATCACGTCTATCATGGCTTTTTGATGCCGGAAATTAAAACCCGTGATCTTCTCAACATTTGGCTCCAACAAAACAGCGCTACTTGTCATACAGCGCGTGAAACAATGGATTTACTGTGGCGTCGTTTCGGTGAGCAAAAATTACCTTTCATCTCCAATGGGTGGATTTGCCACCAAGATCGTGTGATATCACACCTTTGGAGTTTTATGTATGGGGACTTTTATATGAGGGTATGTAAAATCTAAATGCTTTGTGGATAAACCAGCTTCGATTGAGGTATTGGAAGCCAATATTACTAAACGTTATTCACGAGATACCGACCGACCGACCGAATTCCTCCAGCGAGTAATTGAAAATTGGTGTTTATGGATGACCGAATTACGGCGCAGTTGCGACCAGCATTTGAAAAAATTTTTTCTTTTTAATAATTGTCACGAATGGTTCTACACAAAAATAATAAAGATTGCCCAGTCAATTTGAATTTGTGTTGTTTTATTTCAGTTTAAATTCCGATACCTCTAAATTGAGCACCCTTTATATATATATAATATATATGCATATATATTTATTTATTTAATTATTTATATGAAATCTAATTATAAATCATTAAATTGCAACTGGCACCGGAGGCTATCGACCTCAAGCTCATAAAATCCATGAGCCACTGTGCGAGTAATTCAAAATATTTACTTTTGCTGCCCTCAATGTTGCAGGCGTTAATACCACAATTACTGATAATTACTAAAACGTTCGTTGGCTAACTCATTGAGCCTTTTTTTCTTTTTTGGTCACATTTATAATGCACTTGCAAGTATATGTGTGCATATATACGTATACATTTTTTGTTTGTGTTAGTGAATGTTAATTTTAAATACCGATATCATTTTTACTTGCGTGTGAATTTGAATTTATTTAAACTCATTGCTCTGCATTCCTCTAGCTGTAAAAATATTAACTGAAATGTGTAAAATTCCGTTTCTTATATTATTTCGGTGCGGCCTGTGGTGTTGTTAGTTCAACCGTATTCGCGCAAAGCAGTCGCATGTTGGCGGGTGGCGGCGGCTGGGACGGACGCGGAGGCGTATTAAATGTACGCAACTTTATAGTGGACAATGCGAGCTCTAAATCTGTTTTTTGACACTCGCATCTACTACTTTTGGTTTTATTTGTATTTCTAGTTGTTGAATGGGCTTAAGCTGAATTGTGGGAATCTGCCGTTGTTTGGCGAATGCTTTTGTTCTGCTGCTACGTCAGTATTTACATCTCAGTATTGAATGGCATGTTTTAATTTATGGCTGCGCTGTTAGACTCATTTCTAATACACATTTATTCGTACATTTTGGTACTTGGCAAATTTGCATATGCAGATGAGGCGTGGAAATTTTGGGAATTGAGAAAATAACGGCTTTAGGGCGTAGAAGCATTTCTTATAGCAACATGAAATTATTTTTTTCTTTGAAAGAGTTTTGCAAGAGGAAAACTGCAGGCTCTCGAAATAGACTATAGAGCAAATTTAATTGCAATCACTGAGCAGATATGTATGTATGTAAGTAACAGTACAATTAGCACTTGGCAGCAGATTCATGGATTCTGAAAAACTCTCCGCCATAGGTCTCGAACCATCGTCTTCAGCGCTTTATTGTTTCTAAATCGCAAAAGAAAACTTGTTTTTTTTATCTTATTCATCAACATAATTTCCATCCATTACAACGCAATTCCAGCGCCGCTTTAGCCCATCAATTTAGTTTGGAAAATTATTTTTATTCAATTCAAAGTAAAAAATGTGTGAAAATAGTACAAAATTAAGAATCAATTTACTTTTGCTAGATATAACCACCTTTTGCCTTTACTATGGTCCACAAACGAATCGCAAGCTGCTCGAACGTGACTTCCAGGTATTTTGGTCCACTCACGGCACTGGCTTTTTTCAGCGCCTCGAGACTGGTGAATCTTTTAGTTCAGACCTGGCGCTCCAAAATGGCCCAAAGAGAATAATCCATTGGATTCGCGTCTGGTGAATTTGGGAGCCATTGTGTGGACGTTATGAAGTTCGGAACGTTGTTTTTCAACCACTCTTAGTTCCGTCGAGCTTTGTGAGACGTTGCCGAGTCCTGTTTAAACGTCCATGGTCGGCCACCGAAATGTTTGTCTGCCTATGGCTTCAACGCAAGCTCCAGAATACTTTCTCGATAATATAATATTTCGCATTTACCTTGACACCAGGCTCGATCGCTCGAGCGCCCATCTGTGGTTACAGCGGCCCAAACCATTACCTGTGGTGAGTGCTGCCTCCTAGTGGCCAATCGATGACTTAAATTCTCGTATGAAAGGTCAGTCAAATAAATCCTATCGTTGTGGCAGTTTAAAAATTGCTCAATTTGAAAAATTTCCTCGTCAGAAAACACAATGTTCAAAAGTTGATCGCTTTCGGCCAACTGCTTCGCTCTCTCAAGTCTGACTTGTTGCTGCTTTGGTGTGAGATCATGCGTCTTTTGGATCTTGTAAGGCTTGATTTTGAGATCATTTTTCAGTATGCGGCGGAATACTGCGGAATTAAGCTCGTTTATAAAAGCCGCAAGATGGTTTAAAAGAGACCCCATAGTGTAAGGGAAAAGTTTTAGTGGTATCACAATAGACCTACTACAGGTCCAAGAGTGTCATATTGGCAGCCACCAGACCTACCTGACTACCTTCTCCGCCGTAGCCGAGTGGGTTGGCGCGTACTCCAATTCGAGTCTCCGGGGTTGCAATACCAAACTATTCAGCCAAGGCGAATCTATTAAAGTTGGTATAGGTAAATCAGCTGATTTGTTTTTTTTTTTTCTTTCGCCATGCCCATGTAGCTGTCAGCCCAGAATGAAACAACGAAATTCATTTTTTGTTTTCTACTCTGCCAATACTTTGCCGAGACAATTAAACGTTCAAAACATTGTTGTTGGTCTTGTTCCACCACCTCTAATGATTGCGCCTTGGATTCATCTACAGGAAATAATCACCACCTGTATAAAAATTTAGAAGTATACCGGGTCAACCAATTATTAGGGGAGAATAGTATTGTTTTCAAGCGGTAAAAAGCGAGTACGATATAACAAAATTTCTGAGCTGGTTTACTAAGGTCGGTATTTGTTTGACGAGCTTCAAAAAAAACATAAAGTGTCTAAATACTCGGAAGGGTACATTTAAGTTAAATTCCGCCAGTAGAAATGAGCCAGAAATTCACCGTGTAAGCTGTTTAACTTATCTAAATATTATGGGCATTCATCTAAATGCTTAAAGGTCTCGTAAAAACCACTTAAACTAACGAGCTCGTAAAACAACTGTCAAAAATTTTTTATGAGAAGTTATTCAAGCGAATTTACAAGATTTCAGTAAGGGGTTATATACAGTTACAAACCCGAAAAAGGCGAATTTTCCAGAATTTTTTCTTAGAAAAAACTTGCACACATGCTATGTTATCTTTTAACTGTATTTTAAGACTTACTATTAGTAAAAATACTTATTTGGAAAGGAGCTACAGCTGATCTCTGGAAGCTCCTCTCAAAAAAGACGTTGTGGGGTGACCACTATATCTCTGAGCTGGATCCTCTGAATTTTAAAAACCAAACAGATTTCGTTCAAGTAACGTTAAATCTAGTAATTAATCGAAGAAATAAGCAAAATGGCGGATTCTCAAAAAAACATCGATTTTCGACCAAAATTCCGGCCTTAAATTGTTTATAAAAAAATATTTATCGGTGAAATAATCTTCGAAGAAGCTCGTTTTAAAATTTGAGAGTAATCGGCTTAGCCGTTTTCGAGTAATGTTCGTCACCGACTTTGAAAACACTATTTTGAGAAAAACGCGTTTAAAGCTCCGGCCTTGTACTTTCAAGCACTCTGAAACGCATTTTCAAATTTGCGTGTAACTTCGAAAATATTCACCGGAACGATATCAAATTTTCTGTGAGTATTCTTAAGGGGTTACATGGGTTTCGTTGGTTCAAAAAATCGATTTTTTTTTTGCTTATTAATTTCTACAACTTCTCAGGAATATTATCCAAAATTTTCAAGTCGATCTGAATAATAAATTCGGAGATACAGCCTTTGGAATGTGTGCGCTCCAAGCCACTTTTATTGTTACTCAAAACTTGAAACGCGTTTTTTCGGAACCGTGTTTTCAAAGTCGGTTGTCAAATGTTCTCGAAAACTACTCAACCGATTTTGATGAAATTTTACACAGGTGTTCAAAATACAATTTACTCGTGCTTGAACGAAGGATTTTGGTTTTTTTTTCAATTACAACTATTTAAAAAAAACAAAATGTCAAGCAAATTTGACCGAAATTTTCATTTTTTTGCAAAAATGTTTGCCAAAATTCCAATTTTTTTCTCTTTCCTTCGTTCAAGCACGAGTTTATGGTCTTAACTAAAGCACTTATTTTTGTTTTTTTATTTTTGATGAGCCTGTCAGGAGTTATGCTGACAACGCGGACGCACCTTGTTTTCGAGGGGTCACCGAAAATGACGTCACAATGGAGGAGTTTTAATATTTCTTTTTGAAAATTTCAGAAATTATTCTTTAAATATGTATCTATAAGACAGAAAACGGTTTGAATTAAATAAATAATTTTTTACATAGAAAAAAAAATTGATAATAGGCCTTTTTTTACCCGACGAAACCCATGTAACCCCTTAAATATATGTATATTAATAAAAATAAAAGTCGATTTTTTGAAAATTCTAACTGTACATAAGCCCTTAAGCGACCCGCATTGCTCGGAGTAACTCTAGAATCAGCCTCACCGAGCTAGAATTAGATGATGATCCACGTTCGAACCACATGGGGAATTGTGAGCTCTGCTACTACAACAGCAACAGCAGCAAAAAAATGTATCATTTTTTCAGTTCCTGTAATTTCGAGTTCACTCTTTATTTTTTCATACTTCAAAATCAATTACTTACAAATTCATTCATATAAAAAATTAACTGTTACAATAACGTAAAAGTAAAGCAAACAATAACAATGCCATTCGAGCAATTCTTAGTCACTTCAATACATTTGTAGGTTTTCTTATGGTAGAAAATTTTTAATCTAAGTATGTAAGTATACTGATAAGCTATATGACTTATTTTCTAACGGGCTCTTTGCTTTTCATCTTTCCAAGTACACGCTCGATTTCGGGATGAACATTCCGCACTTTGCATAAAGTTTCATAAGCACGATTCAGCTGGCCCGAGAGTACGCAACTAAAACATATGCAACAAATATGATTAAATAAATTTTTTTGATGAAATAAAATTAGAGTAGTTTTAATTGAAATTTAAAATTTTTTGATTTAATACTAAAAATTGTGGTTTTAATTTACGTCTTTTACTTACAGCAAAGCCGAGCCAGTCAAATTGCCAGTCATATCCAAGTGCGTGATCCATTTGTCGCTAATGTCGTTTAACAATGGATCGTCCTTTTGCAAGTGAATGCGACCGATTATGAGCGCTTCTTTATAATAATGCTTTGACATGAGCATTTCGATGGCTTCAACATGGTGATGCATTGCGATTATGTAAGTAGCCGCTTGCAGTGCGTAGCCCTGCTCCAACAATTGATCGGCGAATGCTTGGCAACATTTTTGCCAAAAACTGCAATGATTGTTTAAAATCCAAAAACTTAATACCTTTTTATAAAAAAAAAATTAAATATATAAATAAAATTACCCATAAGATATGGTAGGTGCGACGGCCACATGCCACTCGGACAGTTGTTTGCTCTGTATGCAATTAAGTATCTCCTCTCTGATTGATGAGTTTAATTGTGTCATAAATAAGTTGGGTATGCCGGTAGTTTTTGAGTATCTATGGTGTTTCACTAAGGTAAAAAAACGAAGTTGATCATAAGCATATAATGGAATATGTTAGGTTAGATTGAAACGGTTGTCCAATGTGGGGTACACTAAGGCTCATAGCCCATTGTGATGCCGCGCAGGGAACTTGTACTTATCCCTCCTAAAACCAGTGTGTACTTCTAAAAAATTTCAGAAGATCCCTGATTTCCGCAAAACTAAGATCTTCCAAATCATTAAAAAATTTGTCTACCTAAAATGGTAAATCTAAGTCTAGATAGAGCGGCACAATGACACTAAGGTGCGGAATCGTCTCTTCCTCATCTAGACAACTTCTGAACGAAGTCATGTATGTGCACACCCATCCTCTGGGCGTGCCTGCCGACTAGACAATGCCCCGTTATAACTAAAATCAGTGTGCTAAGCCTGTACTTATCTCGTGGATGGCCAATGATGAAAAAATAGCTCTAAAAACTAGGTTAGGTTAGGTTTGGCAGCCGCAGCGCACATAGAGCCACTTAGACCACGAAATTGGTCCGTTGTGAGCCGCAGAGGCTGGGCTACATTTCCCTTTCCATATTGAATCATCCTGAGCTTTTGAGTACCCTTTGATATCTAAAGTGTATAGATTATCTATATTCATTAAGAAGTAGGATCTAAAGTATCGGTTCCTGCTTCTGGCTAGAGCCGGGCATGTGCAAAAAAGGGTGTCCAATTGTTTCCACTCCTCCTCATTTCTGCAGCTACTACAAAAATCATGCGTGTAAACACCTAATCTCCTTGCACGATTTCCTATGACACAATGTCCGGTGAGGGCCCCTACTAAGGTTCGAATTTGAATATTCTTGGACAGACGTAGATTTACCCTAGGCCATCTTTGTCCAGCAATTTCACAGGTATTGACACTATTCCATCCTTGATTTGCATAACTGATTAGTGCGTTCTTAATAAGAAGCTTACAAGTTGCGAGAGATACCCCCATAAAATTACTTATGTTTGGCATACAGGTACCTTTTCTTGCAAGTTGGTCAGCCCTACAGTTCCCTGGTGGACAGTCTGTGGCCTGAAACTCAACATAAGAAGATAACATATTGTTTGGCCATCTCATTAAGAGATTGGCGACTATATAAGACACTCCCCGATGTTATTTGGAATGCATCCAGGACCCGTAGGGCAGCTTGGCTGTCTGATAGAATTCAGATATCTGTTGATGATATTCTGTTTATCTCTAACCATTTTAAGGCCTATTGAATAGCGTTTATTTCCGCTTGAAAAAAACACTACAGTGATCCGGTAATTTAAAGCATTCACTGATAGAAAGCTCTTCGCATCATCGCAATATAACCCTGATCCTACACCACTGTCCATTTTAGATCCGTCCGTGTAGATCTTAACGGGTGTGTTGGGTAATGGATCAAGGATCCAGTCTAGAAGGGATTTTCATTAAGAAGCAGAGAATGGGAGGGTGTTAGTCACAATCACTGGGTATATCCGTATAGGAGTCTAAGATGGTTGAATGTCCATGTGTGACAGTCTTCCATTGAGAGCTCGCTCTGAGTCTTAAAGCGAAACCGGCCGCAGAGTATTTGCAGAAGAGATCTATGGGTGGCAGATGTAATAGGACTCTAAAAACTAATGGTAAGAGAAAACGTGGGGGCAGTAAAGTTAAGGCTGCTATCCTTTGTAAAATATTTCACTATTTTATTGCATCGTGCTTAGCCCCTACCTTCCTGCAGCAGATTTCTGACGAATATTATTTTTTTTATTTGCTTCCTTAAAATATTACACCCGTCGTTAGACAATAAGTAATTCATGAAATGCGAGTGATATTGAAGGGCCAATGCCCTCAAGTCCATTTAGAAGAAATATGCATAGCATTTAAGGCGAGTGACTAACAAACAGTGACAAATACGATTAGTTGGCAATTAACTACATAGATTTTGCAAGATCTGTTGGTGTTTTACTATTAAGCCTTTGGGTAGATTTCTCTTTATTTATTTGCGAGTCTTCTCATCACAAGATTTGTGTGCGTCAATAGTCTGCTTATGTGTCTGCTCCTAGCGCTTTGTATTGTCTCGTCAATAGTATCAATGTTAAGGTCGCGATGAATATCTGCGTTAGATATGTACCAAGGTGCATCAGTCATGATCCTAAGTATCATATTAGACTGGACTCATTGTGGTATGCTTAGATTACTTTTTGCAGCAATGCCCCAAGATCGGTGCAAGTATCGTTCGATACATAAGTACTTTATTTTGCTGAGATAATTTGGACTGTGGTCCAGCAGCCAGTGCAATTTCTTAAAACGTAAGGGACGTTTTTTCTTCATAGCTCCTGCCAGAGTTTAATTTTGAGTCAATCGTAGTGGCAGCAAAAACTTTTCCCATACATGTACGGTATGTACTGCTGGAGTGACAGTCCTTGGCCGGATATATAGTAAATCCGGGTCGTTCCGCTAACGTAGAACCGTCTGTCGGTGGAACGCTATGCCCAGATATTTTGATTTGGCGTCAATATGCATGTCGGAATTGGCACATTAGATGATTAATTTTCTGCCACCTTGTGTCATCTGGATGTTACATTTTTCATCAACTGCGCTATTTTAAACAGCTCATCCGTAGCACACGAAATAACTCAGCCGTCCCATTTAAAAATATTTTTCAGATTTTTATGAGCCCCCATTAAATAAAATTTTGGTGTATAAAAACGATCCTATATATACAATATA
>JAYXIM010052126.1:0-12090 GCA_037575425.1 Anastrepha fraterculus | reverse complement strand
CGGAGGTTATGAGGTTACCTGTCGTAAGATACAGTAGGTTCTGTTTTTATGCGGCTTTTTTTTATGCGGTTTTGAAATAGTGCGGTTTTTTTTTTAAATTACAAAATGCATGTCGACCTATCGGGAATTGTACATATAAACAAGATTCTAAACCAGCTAAGCAAAAACTCATCACAGATTACATCAGAAATGCTAACCCTACAAGTATGGAACCGCCTGCATAACTATCTAGATCAGACGTGTACATTTCCTAAAGTGACGAAAGTGATTTTACACCAAATCCTAAACGAACGCGCAACATGTGGGTATTGTCTGATTCTATTTCTGACTTAAATTTATTTTTCGATTCTGACGTTTCTTAAATAAAGATATAATTTTCAAAAATACAATATTTTGTTTATGCGATTATATTTAATTATTTCAGATTCACGTATCTATAGTTATAATATGGGACTAGTGCCTTTTTTTATGCGATTTTATTACATTATTTCAGATTTATGCGGTTTTAGCATTTGAAACGTATCTATAGTTTTACTATAGAACTAGTAGCTTTTTTATGCTGTTTCTTGCGGAACGTATCTACCGCATAAAAACAGAACCTACTGTATACATACGTGAAATTTCATAACATTTCCATGGTAATGCTGTACTTAGTGCGAACAGTGGAAAATCATTTTTAATTGCGTTTCAACTCAAATCATTCTTCAAGTAAACAAATATTTGGCATGCTCAAGAAATATCTATGTATGTATATATGTACACATATAATTGGCGCGTACACCCTTTTTGGGTGTTTGGCCGAGCTCCTCCACCTATTTGTGGTGTCCACAAATGGAGGGACCTACAGTGTCAAGCCGACTCCGAACGCCAGATATTTTTATGACGAGATTTTTCATGGCAGAAATCCACTCGGAGGTTTGCCATTGCGAGGGGCGACCACTATTAGAAAAATGTTTTTCTTAATTTTGGTGTTTCAATGAATATCTAGTCAACCAAAAATTTTCTTTTTTCCACGAATCTTAAAGCAAAAAATGATGTTCTAAACAAAACGTAATTCCTAAAATAATCCTTGATTTTGAACCAACCAAGACCAACTGTGTATGTAAAATTTCTAACTAACTGGATAGCAAGTATTTTACAAGGTGGCGCAAAGTTAATAATCCAATTTTCTTAATAAAAAAAAATATTTTGATTAATGCAAATTTTTATCTGACCTTTACGCGCTAAATTGCTTGTCTGTTTGTAACTAACGTACGATACCAATCTTTCGATAGGGTGATTAATTTTGCGCCACCTTGTACCAATAACTTGAGAAAGCAAAACACAGTCGCTAATAACAAACTTTGTTATCAAGCTGCAAAATTTAATTTTTTTCCTATTTTCAACTTGTATTTTTATATGTTTTGTACTTATGGATTCATTTTTAATTTTTTTGTACAATAATAAACATTTTTTGAATGGTTTTTTAGGAAAAGTTGTACAACATATCCCCAAATTTACCCTACTCTTACACTTTTCTAAGGAACGGATCTACTATGTAAAAAAAAGACATGTGTATATGTTTACGGTGGAACCGCTTTTGGGCACATACTCACCGTCAGTCAGATTTTGTCTGTTCAAGAATGGATGTTAACTTCTTCCGATATATAAGTTTTGGTATTCAAAAAACTGTTTGCTCAAGGGAGTTGCCCAGGTGTCTGTATATAAGTGTATCTATGATGGGACCACTGGATGCTTCTGAACTATTTCTAGGCCTGCTACTTAGCGCTGAAATCCAGATATTCCAAAAAATATTATTTATAATCCGAGTTGGGGTCTATGTATGTATCTTAACTGCATATAAAAATATTTTCATGTATTTAATTTATGAATCCGATAGGATGTGCAAGAGTCAAAATATTAAAAAAGGCATTTGTAGTCCGAATAGTTTTACACAAATATAAATGTTTGGATTTAAAAATGATTGGGTTTATGCTCAGAATATACAAGCACATACATACGTACGAATGTTGCTTAGTTAACAAGATACATATGTATGTACATACATTTTTAAGAAGAAATACCTGACTTACTTAGATAAAGAATAACAAAAATACAAAATTTCATTGAAATATATATACATATCTATTGATTATTGCTCAAGTTATCGTGCGCATGAACAGGCACAGCTAAATCAACTCCTCTCATCATGTTGAGAATTTCGGTATACATATGTCTATAGACCTCTTCTATTCGCCATTTCTCCGCTCGCTATCTCTATGCTCGATTAACTTGACGAAAAATTTGCATGCGCAAGGAACATCAAAGTTAACGAGTAGGATTCGCCGCTAGCGAGTATTGCTATAGCTCATTAGGCCGCACTGCCCTACCAGTATACCCTATATAATTTATGGCAGCTCTCTTCCCGCGTTGCCGACAAATGTTCATCTATTCGCCACTTGCTAAGTTTTGGCGAAAAAAAGAGGCCTGATCTATCTAGATTCCTTTACACTGTTACATACAACCTTTATATGAACCGAAATATAATGCACTTGTGCACTTGTGATTAAAATATAAGGACGACGAAAAGAAAATTCAAGGAGATATTACCGCTTTGTTTTTTTTTTGGTTTTTTTCTTGAGTCCAAAAGCAATTACACTCGAGGCATATATGGATAACAAAAAGTGGAGTAGAATGGGGTAAGATAGGTATGGGGGCACAATAGGTAGGTGGGGTTTTCGTCGCACTGTTTTTGCAGAGGTCACTCGTCTTATGTGAATTGAATACGTGGTGGGGAACCAAGTTCGCGACTGTCATTTCGGCCGTCACCATTGATTAGTTATCCTAGTTCTGGCGTCGTTTTGTTTTTTGTGAGCTTTTCTCCGACATAGCATTTTTTTTATTCTACGGTGCAGTGCATTTAATGTGTGTAAATATTTGTCAGGTGGGCTTTATTTTACGTAGAAAATAATGCTGAACACGAATAATGTGTTAGTTTTTTGATATTTTTGTTTTTACAAAAAATATCGACACTAACATAAAACATGTGCTTGGGGGCACTATAGGTCAGCCGTCTGGGGGCATTATAGGTCACTACTTTTAATTGAATAAAATAAATTTTAATTGTTTTTGCAGCAAAATGGTGCGTAACTATGTGCAAAAAACGCCGAAACGAAGTGAAGAGGACGTAAAAAACGCAATCGCGGCAGTCCGAGATGGCGCTAGTGTTCGATCAGCCTCTAAACAATTTAAAATTCCGTTCGAAACATTACGTGCTCGCGTGATGAATTAAAGAAAAATTCCTAACTTTTATAACATGTGCAGTGTTCATACTCTATAAATAAAAGTTAAAACGTGTACATGTACATTGTTCTTTTCCCCTCACATATAGTGACCTATCTTGCCCCCCGATTTTGAAAATATCGAAAAAAAGTACCTTTGTCTTATTGAATGCAGCTCCCAAAATATTTTGCCAAACATAAGTCAGTATAACCAAAATGTTAGCAGATAAATAACCTTTCAAAATCTTGCTTATTTTTCAAAATCAATGCAAAAACACCGTAGCAAGAGCTCTCCAAAAAAAAAATGACCTATCTTACCCCATTCTACTCTAATAAAAAGAATACTTAGGAACTCCGAACTTTTCCAAGTTGTGCCACAAATCGAAATACCATCTAAATTTTCATCTAGGGATAAACGCTGGGCTCTTAGTTTATGATGTTAAAAGATGAAATCAGTTTCTCACAAATATTTAGTAGCAACGGTTATCGAATAAATTTGCAAGTTATAAAGAGGACTCTAAATCAAAAAGGTAGCAATGCAGGGATTCGCAGAAGAAAAGGTGTGATCAGACAAATTCAACAACGAAATGCATTTAAATTTACTAGAATGTTTTTGCTAAGCCAGAATATTTGAAATACCAGACTTTTATCTATAAGCATTGTAATTTTTTTGAGCTGTGCAATTACCTACATATATATGTATGTATGTACAAATATACTGATCCTTCCTCCCCCTAAACAAACTTTCGAAATCTTCCGAATAACATTGGAAACTTATCAAACAATCAAAATATTTATGCAACGTGCCTTTCGGTAATTTTTCGACACCCCAATTTTTCATTGTGCAATTTCCTTGGCTTATTTATTTATGTATGTGCATATTCGCGCATGAGTTAATATACATACATATATTGTTAGATAAATAAGCTGATATATACATACATACTTCAAATATTTATCTATCGTAGCCGAAATGGATGATAACTATTCACCCTTGACAATAATATTTATCGCGTTCGAATCTCCTTCATTTCATAAATAATGTATAAGTGTAGATGGATGTGTGCGTGGGTGGAAGTACTTACATTTACATGTTTATTTGCTCAACAGTAATTGCAATATTTGCTATTTCGTTTGCTGAGGTACCCGCGAGCAGATTTATACATAATTCGAAAATCCTCTGGCAAGAGCAAATAAAAACACTGGAGCGCAATGAACAAAACTAATGAATCTGAAGAAAGGCAACTGATTCGCAATATGACATACCGCATTTTTATGCAACTTGAAGATGTATTCACATTGCGCTTTCATGCCTGACTCATATCACTTGAGTAGCTGATTTTTTCCCCCGGCGATGTGGTATTTTGAATGGAAAAGTGACCTGTTTAGCGCCAAATTTATCATCCTGTCGGAGTGGCGTGGTACGTCAATCATATTTGACACTTGTGAAGCTGTGCAGCTGCAATACACAAACAGATAACCAGTGAAGCGTGTAAAGGTCAAAATAAAGATTTTTATCTTTCAAAGTAATTTTTTTGATTAGTTACTAAAAAGTTATTGAAAACCAATTTGGATCTTATACCTTATACCGAATTGAGATGGCGGCCACCGTCGCCGAATGGGTTGGTCCATGATTGTCATTCGAGAGTGCATAAGTTCGAATCTCCGTGCATGAAACAGCAACGTTTTCTCCTGTACCGGTCCCCCTTCGGCAGGCTATAGGAAACCTTCGAGTGCATTTCTGCCTTTAAAAAGTTTTTCAGAAAAAAGTCATTTGCCGTTCGGAGTCGGCTTAAAAGTGTAGACCCATCCATTTGCTGTAGCCCTGCATGTCCACATCAGCTGTGTGTGTTAAATTCTGAAATCATAAATTAATATAAAGCCTCCAGATGCAGTTTGTTTGCGTTTTTATGCGGAAGGCGCCGCGGCAAGAAAGTATGTGTGTGTTTGAATAAAATCTTGTTTGGTTGTTTCCATTTTGCTTGTTTATTCATGGGCTCTTGTGATCTGGCAAATTCGGAAGACGCAATCGTGAATTCTATCATTCTTGATTAAGTACGACAGGAAAACAACCCAGACGTATTCTGAACGAATTATCACTCAAATATCTAGATCTGTGCTGAGACCTTTTCCATTAGTATAGTATGGTCCATCATAAGTTTGTTTCTGAGGAAGAAATTACACTCCCGAGAAAGAATTTCTACCTCTGCGTTTTCATGGAATTTTCACAAGGTACATTACGGCATATTGCTCAACTTTTTTCACATAAAACTTGCGAAGTTGAAAATATTTCTTAGAGTAAAACATTTAAAATATACATATATTCATATATCTCAAAGACAAATTCTGTTTACATTTTACCCAAAGTAAAAATTATGTGAGATCAGAAATGTAAAGCTTTCTTTTGTATTATAAAATAATCAGAATCGTGAAAATCATATGATACGAGTACTAAAATTTTTATTTATCAACTATTCTTTAAGACTTTGAGAACTTAAAGTGTAGAACAGAAATTTTGTTGGAACCCGCTTTGCTAGGCGAAAAATTCAATGATTTGCTGAAAGAGAATAAAATTAATACGAAACAAAGCAAATTCTTTGATACAATTTCATTCGAATTTTTTGGAACACTTTTTGGTAGACAACGTTTTTGGTTTTTCCATCTTTCGCGTAAATGAATAATGACGATGGTTTGCCTACTCGTGAGGAAGCTACATACAATTGTCCATGAGAAAAAATTGGGTATTCTAAATTAATACCACACATTTGTAGAGACTATCCTTGCGCCTTATTAATTGTCATAGCGAAGGCAAGGCGAATAGGGAACTGCAAACGTTTGAAATCGAATGGTAAATCCGTCGGAATCAGTGGAATTCAGGGTATCAAAACGTCTTCTCCTTTGTACTTCCCTTTCAAAATTGTTGCTTCGATAATGTTACCCATTAGCTTCTTCACAGCGAGTCTGGTACCGTTGCAAAGTCGTGGCACATTAATGTTGCGCAGCATAATAACCTGTGCTCCAATTTTTAATCGTAAATTATGAGGTGGTAGACCTGGCAAATCGAGTGAGTTTAAGAATTCAGTTGGATAATTTACGACATCATCTTGATCAGTAATAGTGTCCATTGACTTATACGCAACTATGTCACCAGGTATTTGATCTAAAATAGCTGAATTTATATCATTGACGTCCTTATTTTTCCCAGCTAAAATTGCTCTTTCGCTGAGTCAATCATAGTTTTTGTAATGTTGAACTATGTTTGGAAATACACTCTGTATCAATGCCTCTTTAGACTGTGCAAAAGTGCAGAAATTGTTAGGCAATGTTATCATTCCTGTTGTTTTTGAAAAAAGGTTTATTTTTTTTGGGAAAAAGTGTTTTTTGAAGTTTTGAAAAACACTTCGCTCTAACAAATTTCTTCTCAGTTAATTGCTGAAAATTAAATATTTTGAAAAAACTATTTTTTTTTTACTTTTTTGAGAAAATTTTGTTCTTGAAAAAATTTCATACTTTTGTAAAAGTTTAAATTGATTTGTTAAAAAAGATTTTTTTCCGCTTTGAAAAACACCCCCTCGAAAAAATGTACATATTCTCTATTAATAGTGGAATATGAAATGCTTTGAAAACACCTTTTTTTTAAATTTTGTTTGGTTTTCAGAAAATTTTGTTTTGAAAAAATTTCATACCCTTGAAAAAGTTTTATTTTATTTTATTTGTTTAAAATTTTTGAAATTTTCTTTTTGTAATTTTAGAAAAACACCTCTTCGAAGAAATTTCTTTTATCTTTTTGAGGAAAATTTGGTTTTGAAAAAATTTCATGCTTCCGAAATTTTTTTATTTTACTTTATTTCTTCAAAATTTTTGAAAACAATTTTTTTTATAATTTTCGAAAAACACCCCTTTCAAAAAATGTTTTCTATGTGTCATAGTGGTATTCCATTAACTTTTAGGATTATAGTCAAATACTTACAAATATCTACGCTTTCACAAATACCAACAATAAACAAATTTCCTCAAAACCAAAAAATTTACTTTTTTTCTAAAAAAATTCTAAACAAACAACGTAATAAATTTAGAATTTTGTGTTCCCGAAAAAACAGTATTGTTTTTATTGTATTAACTGAAAACCAAAATGTTGCAAAAAATCAAAACAAAACTAAATTATTTTTTTGTGTTCATTTGGTCCATATGTTCCATAAAAAGTTGATATGGTAAATAATATGCAGGGTCTGATACACGCAAATTTCCATTGACCATTATAGTGACAAAATGATCGATCACCAATTCCAACAGGATTTCAAAATCAGAGTTGGAATGAGTTGTTGTGTGGTGTACTTCTGAAAAAAATGAGAAATAAACAAAATAAATCTAAAAATTCGAATTCTAACTTTATCTTGTGTATGTTCTTATTACCTTTGAATTTTTCCAATGAAGCACCATTCATTTTAAATTTTCCAAGAATTTTTTTTATCATTTCGCGTTTCTTTCCTTTTTCATTCGATTCCAACATTTGTTCATAGCCGAAAACATCGTTTGCAAACGCATTCATTTCCATATAGAATTGGTCAAAGAAAGCATTGCTCAATTGAATTGAAACATTATTTTCATAAATACTTAGGACCTTAACTAATGCACCTTGGTACATACCTAACGCAGATATTCATCGCGACCTTGACATCGATACTATTGATGAAACAATACAAAGCGCTAGCAGAAGACACATAAATAGACTATTAACGCATACAAATCCTATGATGAGAAGACTACCAAATAAAGAAAAATCTACCCAAAGTCGGCTTAACCGTCAAACACCAACAGATCTTGCAAAATCCTTGTAATCAATTGTCAACTAATCGTATATATCATTGTTTGTTAACCACTTGTTTTTAAATAATATGTATATATTTCTTCTAAATGAGCTTGAGGGCATTGGCCCTTCAATATCACTCTCATTCCATCTTTTTGTAAATCAAATTACTTATTGTCTAACGACAGGTGTAATATTTTATGGAAGAAATAAAAAAAAAAATTTCATTCGAATCATTTGAAATTTCTGTATACAATACATTTCTGTATCACAATACAAATACAAAAAATTCAAAAAAAGTTGTACACATAAAATGAATGTCGATTCGAAACTTACTTTAATCTAACAATCGAGCAAGTTTTGTTTTGGACAATATTTTGATTTTTTCTTTTTTTATATGAAGAAAATATTTAAAAGAATTTTTTTTTGCTAAAAACCTTCCCCTAGTGGATCCCTATAATATGAAAAAAGAACGAATAAAATTGGCCTCGTATCGGCCCAAAAAAATGCGGACGAACGAACATCATTTCATTTTTATATATATAGATAGATAGATGATAGATAATATCATGACATATATTTTTTGAATATGATATTCGGCATATGTCTGCCGCGACTACTCGTTACTTGGTTAATGGTTTGCTACAGAGTGTCTCGTAAAAGTGTTACATCAAAACAATATTCCTGCCATAGAAGATTGACCGTCTAAAAGTCCAGATCTGAATCCATTGGACTACAGTTTGTGATCAGAATTAGAGAACATTGCCTGTCAAAGACCGCACAGAAATTTTGTTCGAGCAGCGACGTCAATATCGAAGCAAACCGTGCGTGCTGCAATGGTTTGAAAACTTGTGTAAAAGCAAATGGTGACCATTTCGAATGAAAATTTAATTTTTATTTTTAAATATTTACATAATTAAATAAAACTAACTTCACTAATAAAAGTATTATAATTTCATATCTATAATGGACTTAACTTGTAACAGAACTTATGGCTAGACTAAGTACAGTCATTTTAAATACAGCCATTACGGCGAAAAAACAAAGTTGCTCAACACTTCACCTTAGTCTAGACAGATGGCGGTCTTAATAGTAAAATATGGACCGCAGGCAACAAATGGAGGTATCAGCTGACCTTATACTAAGAAATAATCATGCATTTAAGCAAATCTTAAACTGCAATTTCTCAAACTGCTCCGAAATATCAAAACAATTACTGTAATTTGGTGCGTGTTAATGCAAACTAGCATTTCATTCAGTATTCCTTGTTCTTCTCCTTAAAAGTTGTATTATTTTTCATTCACAATAGAAATTAATTGTCGGATTTCGACAATGTTGCCATCGAAAATTCCCCTAATCCGCTTAAAGTATTAAATTGTATAAATTATTATACTAGATTTGGTTGGAAAACCTAAAAATGCCTATAAATAATATTTTTTTAAACATACTTATGCATGCTTACATATATAGTTAGGTATATGTATTTGTATGTGTGTATATGTAGGAATTAGGATTGTTTGGGGTCTTCCCAGGGGCTCGCACTTGATATGCTAAAGTACAATTTTCGTCGGTGTTGAGAGATGTCGTTTTCTGTAACAGAAGCTCTTTCTCTCTTGAAACACATTGTGGCTAAATATGAATGTGAATGAATTGCTATAATATAATATGAGATTTTGTTTTTTCTTTCGTGATTCCATAAACTCAATCTAATTTATTCAGTCACGAATATTATAATGATATAAAGGCTTCCACAGTGCGTTAAATTTTCATTTAACCTCATTTGAAAGTCACAGCAAAAATTTTGGAAAATGTGTGAAAGTGTGAACGCTTCATTACCTTGGGGCACAGTAAATATGAATATTGTTAATTTATATATTTATTAACTTAACGAGGGGCAGGAAGCAAACTCCACAACCGTGGAAGCAAATTCTAAGCAAACGAAAATTCCCAGGAGCCTCGAGCTCTAGATATGTGGGCAATCTGTGGTGGGTTATTAAAATTGCGGTCGTGCCCATAAATACATACATACACACATACTCGGTATTATATTCCCTGTTTTTTACCACTTGTTGAGCTACATAGCCCGCCGAGCTCCCATGGTTGAGTATCTGCTCAGATGCCCCACACTTGGCTAATTATATTGCCGTAAAAATGAAATTAAACAAGTTATAAAAATTGATTGCCCATTTTAATCCCTTTATATGCATCTAATGAATTTTCTCAACAATCACTCCTCGCTCATAGCCAACAGCTTAAATTTTTTAGAGCGGTTGTTTTATTGTATAACGATAAATATCATTGTTAGCTGCTCTTTTCTATTATTTTTCCTTGTTTTGTTACCTTTTATCAAATCAATTTTTATTGCAGCTAATTCAAACCAAATTACAAAAACTAAAACTCATATTAGCAACAACCCCGCTTAGTTTACAAATTCTTATTTAAAATTTGAATGGTCTTTAGCTGGAAAAATACTAACTTAAGTGACTGTGGCCGACATCTGGTTATGGTCACTTATGGTCACTGCTTTCTACAATCAATATATTTGGCATTTATTTAAATTTTATTGAAACCACTGACCATTTTAGGATGAATGCTTAAAGCAACATTTATAAAATGAAGTCAATTAAAATGTTTACCATTTTTTGGAGTTTATTAAAATAATTTACTCATTCATTGATTTGGCTGGTCGTTATGGCGTCGGCGAGAAAACATACAATATTTATGGCTAATTGCTTGTAAAAACTAAAGTACCAAAAAATCAACTCACATGGAGGCATAACCTCAGAGCAAAAATTGGTAGAGCCATTTTCTCACAATTTTCTGGGTGAAAAACTAGCCTTTAGTAATGTAAAGTATTTTTCATACCTCTATAGATTTCAACTTTACCTCATTAAAGAAGTTTATCAGAAACTGCAGCAAAAGGGAACCTGCGTATACGAATTTCTTCCCCATTCAAGACAAAGCCGCCTGGCGGTTTTAAAATGTGAACAAATAGCTCCGTGTTCTGGTTCAAATCAAGTGGCAGTGATAGTTCTTCCAATTGTTATGCCACAGCAGCTGTCAAAATTTTCAGTAAGTCTTGCCATTTGATCGCGCATCGCCTCACATTTATGTGTGAACGTGTGGAAATTATTAAAAAATAAAATATGAAATTCCGGCTTATGAATACGCAACGGGAATTTCGTCTTAAAGTGGGTCGTAATCATGGCTTTAGTATGCGAGCAACTGCAAAGCAAAATTGCCATTTTAGAAGCGAATAATAATAACACATATTGAACCGCTTGAAACGCTGCCAGCGAAGCTGAAGCGGCCGTTTGAGTGATGCGGCTTGAATATAACTTCAAAATAGTGCCAAATTCCATTTCACATCTCGCGTGACTATTGTTTCATTGAAATTTGATTGCCACTTTCTTCTATACATACATAGAATGCATCAAGTTTCACATCCATCAACACTGCCTTCGGTATAAAAATTAATTAATAAATGCGTACATTTCTGTTAGATATTTGGGTGAGCTCATCCTTCTATTTGTGGCGCGCATTTTGATGTTGTTCGACCAATGGGGGGACCTACAGTTTTACGCCACCTCCGAACAGCAAATGGTTTTTTATGAGGAGCTTTTTCATGTCAGAAATACATTCGGAGGTTGGCCATTGCCTGCCTAGAGGCGACCGCTATTAGAAAACACTTTTTCTCTCATTTGCTGCTTCAAGCGCGTAGGCTCGAACCACTACACTTTTGAATGGTAGTCACATCTTCGGTATAATGAACTCTATTTCTAGAAACAAGTTAGTTTTAATTATGCTATAAATACTCAAATTTATAGAACCTTATGAAAACGATTAATTAAAAATATTCTTAAATGAATTTTACATTTGATTTTGGAATTGGAGTTGGACACATTCAGTCGGTTAAATTACTCCTATTTCTCAATTACGGAAGAATTTACATTAATTCTCGTAGCTTAACTGAATTGTCCGTAGTCTATGAGTGAACTATTCTTACGGAAGACTTAAGTAAAC
>JAYXIM010052125.1:0-12110 GCA_037575425.1 Anastrepha fraterculus | reverse complement strand
AGCAAGATCAAAAATTTAAGTTGCTTGAAATGGCAGCGACCACAGAAATATTCTATTCGTCAATAACATCTTGCATAAGAATTGGGGTATGAAAACACTAACTAAAATTGATTTAGAGAAAATATTTATATTT
Source organism: Anastrepha fraterculus (assembly GCA_037575425.1). Taxonomy (NCBI): domain Eukaryota; kingdom Metazoa; phylum Arthropoda; class Insecta; order Diptera; family Tephritidae; genus Anastrepha; species Anastrepha fraterculus. The sequence goes on along the minus strand of JAYXIM010052125.1, from coordinate 11,977 downwards.
TCAGTCGAGGCACCGAATCTTCATGCATATTTACACCACTATTATATCGAACTTTGGCTACTGGCCATCTATGCGAGAATAGTATATAATAGGCCGGGTCGATTTGTGGGGAGGCAAAAAAATCGCCCATTGCTCTGTGAAAATCATATTCTAGGGATCAAAATAAGAAACTTTGCCGAAGGAACCAAACCTCTAAAACGAATTCTTATGTCCCCCAATTTGGGTCGAACTTTTTAGTTTCTTTTCTCATGTAAAGGCCAAAAATGGTGATATTTTGAAATGATTGTATGGGGAACTCCCCAGGGGAGTTCCAGGGGGTGTGCCACTGGCATTGGTGGATCGGCCGTTTAGAGTTAGTGGGGGTCGGTCATACATTTGGACTCAATTGCAGCACTCTGAATGGGTCAAAGTGGGATTTTTCGTTCAACCCAAATTGGGGGACATCAGAATTCGTTTTAGAGGTATGGTTCCTTCGGCAAAGTTTCTTATTTTGATCCCTAGAATACGATTTTCACAGAGCAATGAGCGATTCTTAAATCGACCCGCCCTAGTATATAGTCTGTGTCAGAAAACAGGAACCGCGATTATTCATGAAGTATAAAAGATATGTATATATTTAGAAAAATTTTTTACATGAAAGTATGTAAAAACTACGAGTCGCAATTACTCAATAAGCCGCGTAGTCTTCATCGTTGTCGAGTATAGCCTGGCATCTTTTTCATGCTTTGAACCAGCTTTTCTGCGTAGATCGTGGGCAAACTATATTTTGCGAACTTGACGCACGAGTTGCTTTAAATCATGGACCGGGTTGGCATCTGAGGACTGGGAAAGCCAGTCCTATACTGTGACGTCATTTTCTTGTTTTGCTGTTTCTTAATGTGTTTTTCTGAGAGCAGTGGTTTTGATGATGTGGGACGGTAGGATATGTTCATTTCCTTCAGTCGACGTGGTATTGATACTCACATCTATTCCGTTTTTAACAGGAACTGATCGTGCTTGGCGTAGTCACAAGGAAGAGTCCCTCTTAAACAGTTGAACGATCACTTTATCCTGCCACTTTTGGCGTCACTCGCTTCAAGCCGCGTTCGGAAAAGTCATCAAAATTGTGGTACACCTTATACCGCTGATTCACAACAAACTTTTTTGATTTTTTAATCACTTTTTCAGCGGCGTAAGATAATTTCAACATTCTCGAATGCGTGTATAAAAATACCGCCTCAAAACGCTTCGCGTACTTCTCACTCATTTTTATTTGGTTGCGTTTACGGGAAATTTTCGAACGACACTAACCTGAGTTAGCAGCACTGGTGTTGTTGATGTTGTTGTTTTAGCAGCAAAAAATTCCCCATGCACGCATGGGCAGTGCTGCTGGAGTAGCAGTCCTTGGCCGAATACATAGTAAATCCGGGTCGTTCCCGTAACGTAGAACCGACTGTCGGGGGAACTGCACTGGCGGTGACCTACAGTTTCAAGCCGACTCCGAACGGCAAATATTTTTTATGAGGAGCTTTTTCATGGCAGAAATACACTCGGAGGTTTGTCATTGCCTGCCGAGGGGCGACCGCTTTTAGAAAAAACCAAAATGAGGAAGGTCTTTCACCGTGATTCGAACCTACGTTCTCTCTGAATTCCGAAAGGTAGTCACGCACCAACCCATTCGGCTAGGGCGGCCGCGAAAATAGTATATGCTATCACTAGCTATCGCAATTGTATCTTCCCTCATTCTTCATTGACATATTTTTCCAGCCATAGAGATTTCGTTGTGAAGAGAAGCTGTAACTCCCAGTTCGGCGCAAAAATTGGTGAATTACATTAACCACCCATCGCTTAAAGTCCATTGGTTGCAATATAAGTAGGATGCACATTAGAGCCACTTAGTTTTAAGTGATGTGAATATCGTTCGAGAGATGTTTTAGAAGTTCTCTGTCCCTGGAAATTCCTGTATTTAGAAAAAAGTGACGTTAAAGGAGTTTTTGCACTTTGTGCCAATTTCGCATTTAGTTTTGTGGAACTGCTCTCCAGAATACTGCTATCCATCACTTTAAAGATGATTAACATTGATATTGCATTCAGTTATGATGTACTTTCAGATAGGCTCGTTTTTATTAAGAGTGAATAGTTTTACGAGTACTGTAAAGATTGAACTTTTGATATAAAACTAGAATTAAATAATTCGCATTAACTATTTCACAGCGTCCCAAAACGTTTATATATTATATATTTTGTTTATAGTGCTTCAATTATTTTCGTTTTTTGTATCTGTAGTGCGCCCAATGGCCGACACTTCCACCTAAAAGATCTTTTGTGACCTAATTATTTGCGCTGTTGTGGTACAATTTAATTTTTCTATCAGATCTGTTCAGATAGAAAAGGATCTATTTTATTCCCATATGACGTCCAGAAACGCCATTATTCAATGCACCTTCAAGCTTCTTAGTGCTAAGTAATTATATTCCAAGCAGTCATAGGATCTAAGTAGATCCGACTGAACCTGAAATGAATTGAAAGGGTCCACCGTCTTCCATTGTCTCAGTAGACAAATCCATCAAGTTCTCATGACGCAGTCAGTTATAACCAGTTGGGTAACTTCCGCGCAACTTTAACTCATCCCTATCTAACCGAATTGCTTTCTTCCTACAGAAGTGGCCTTAGTTTTGGCTCCTAATGAACCACTGTGCTCAAGGTTACCCTTGTTTACCTATGCAGTGCAGTGAAGTAAGACCTCCGCGATTACTACGGAAATGGAAAATGAAAGAACAAAATGCACTAAAGCAATAAAAGAAAACGCGCTACTACGACTTAGCTGCATTATGTGGTCGAATATAGCGAGTGGTTGCCAAAGCGAATGTATGTGTATGAGTGTAAGTGAGCATTTAGTGGCTATTTGACGCTACTGTACTCTTGACCGAAAAGAAAAAAAAGCGGGTTAAGATTCAGAAGAAACACACCAACAGCTTTTCACACAAAAGCAATAGAGGAAGACGTTTGCTAACTAGTAGCCTTGCAAGTATATTGTGAATTCATAGCATGGCGACATCTGCAGTTGATAAAGCGTTGAGGTTACATTTTATCTGCGATTGGGGCAATAAATTTTCGTGTAATTTTATGGTTGCATTTTAAAAATGTATGCAACGTACGGCAGGCAGCGAATAGCAGCATCCAAGTGGCGTCGCTCAATTTTTAAGTAAGTTGAATGTGCACACAGTGGCTTAGGTAAGTCTTTGTCTGAAGGATTTAAAATCTGTTCTTTTGTCATTTTTTAAACGAAAATTCGCTTTATGGACTTCCTTAATATGATGTTAGGGAGTATAGTGCATGTTGCCAACCTTATGGTCATTTATATAAAGTAGAGGTACGCAATAATATTTGAGAAAAAACAATATAATTCATATTTAGTCGGCAGGCCTTTATTTTTTTCTCACAGCATTCAGTCTTTTTGGCATGTGTTCGACCAGCTCCTTGCATGTTAAAAGATCTATTTTCCCCCAATCCTCTTTGGTAGCATATTCTAGGTCTTTCTTGTTTCTAATAACTTGCTTTTTCAGTTGGTTTTCAAAAATGAGCCCACAGATGTTGAACTACATTGATATCTGGAGATTGTGGAGGTGTTTCACGAATGGCAGTTGCACATAAGCCATAGACGCACATCAAGTGCATTATGCTTGGGATCGTTGTCTTGATAGTACTGGGAATTGTCCTTAATTCCCAACCTTTTAGCACTTTGTACCAAATTTTCTTTCATAATTGTTAGGTATTGCTTGTGGTCCATATTGGCGTTAATGAAGCACAAATTTCCAGTACCAGCAGCAAACATACATTCCCATACCATTACCAACCCATCCCATGTTTAACAGTAGGACGTAAGTTTTTTTCCAGCACTCTTCATGCGATGTTTTTTGGCTGTGATAAAAAAAAAAAAAAGAAAAACATTGATTCTTCTTGTGGATTATTTTTATTTGGTCTTTTAATTTTTTTTACCTCAAGTCGAGAATATGATGTCATGTTAATGGCCGCCGCCACAGTTGATTGCCATTTGAGCCCTTTTTATGGCATTTTCCATCACTTTGGCCAAAACTTCCGGCGATAGGTCCTCACATTCTTGACGGATATTGTCTTAAAGAGCTGCAAGAGTCTGAGGCTTGTTGACATAAGCCCGCGACTTCAAAAATCCCCACAAAAAGAAGTCTGGAGCGGTCAAATCAGGCGATCTTGCTGGCCAATGCAAATCACCAAAACGGGAGATTAGGCGCCCGGGAAATGCATCCTTCAGCATATCGGTTGTGGCACGTGCAGTGTGTGCCGTTGCACCGTCCTGTTGGAACCACATGTTTTCCAATTCCAATTCATCAAGTTGCGGCAAAAAGAACTCGTGGATCATTGCTCTGTAGCGTTCACCATTCACAGTAACCGTTTGGCCCGCGACGTCTTCGAAGAAAAAAGGTCCGACGACTGCTCCAGCGAAAACAGCACACCATACAGTGACTTTGAGCGGGTGTAATGGCTCTTCGTGGGTTCCACGCGGATTTTCAGTGCCCCAGAAGCGTAAATTCTGCTTATTTACGTACCCGCTAAGATGGAAATGGGCCTCATCACTCATGATTATTTTTGATGAAAAATCATCTTCCTCTTGGTGGTGATTAAGGATGGCTTGAGCGTATGTTAGACGCGATTGGCGGTCAGCAGGTAACAGCTAATGCACCGTCTGGACTTTGTATGGAAACATCTTCAAATCTTGTACCAAAATTCGCTGTAAAGACCGTCGACTGATACCCATTTGCGTGGCACGTCGTCTGGTCGATGTCGACGGCGCTTCCATGACATCCTCGGCTACAGCAGCAATATTCTCTGCAGAACGGATACTCCGGGGTCTGCCATGCCTGGCAGCATCTCGTGTTGTGCCAGTCTCTTCGAGGCGAGGGACTAAACGTCGCAGTGTTTCCCCAGTAGGCGTTGGACGGCGAGGAAATCTGCGACGAAATTCACGTTGTGCCAAAGTCACCGACCGGTTATTGGTCAAATAAGAATAGGATTATTGGAAATAGTCAGCAATATTCCGCGTTCTGGAGCAGTGTAGCGTAACATTGTTTATTAACGTGTATTTCGCATGTGTTTACTACACAAATGTCAAAACAGAACTGACATTAGGGGCCAATCGCAAAATGTATAGCATTTTCTGATAGGAGGATTACTTTAGCGCCACCTGTTATGTAAGCTGAATGCGACTGCGCACACCTAATAGGTTTAAGCTCTATACTCCAGAACTATTGATTACTTAACGATAAAGAAGATAAAATCTTAAGTGTAGGCTGACTACCGCTTAGAATGGTAATCATTAATCACCAACTTGCATGGGGCTCAACCGCCTCTTAACGGCTTTCTCATCTAATCCACTGCACACTGCACTACGTAACAGCAGAATATGTTGGTATGTGACCATTTGCTATGCTCGCCTGTCGTCACCTTTAAGTTTCGTTCGTTATTATCGTTATTTACAGGCCCGAATTTACAATTTTTCCTTGGGCTTGCTATACGCTTATGCACTTATACGCGTGCTACATAAATAGATGCATGTATGTAAGTCGCTTGCTTTCTTATTCCACTTACTCTCTTTCTTGATGTTTGCTACGGATTGTCACCGTTTTTATCAAAATATCTGTGTGTGCTTACATTTTATTTCAGTACTTTTCCAAAGCTTCTTCTTCTTTCTACTTAAACATAACAATTGCGTTTCCTTGTTGTTACTTCCCTTATTTTATCCTGTTGACTGGCTCTATTTTATTGTTTTCCGCAAAATCCTTTCCTCTTATATCCATTTTTTTCTTTTTGTGCGGAAGCAAGATTTTATTTATTGCTCTTTGCTACTCGTTGTGCCCTGTCAAATGCATGCGTGCATTCTACACTTTAATACTTAACCTATTTTCTTTCTCCAGACAAAATATTGGCCGATACGAACCGTCAGCGGGACAGCAAGTTATGGATAATTTTGTGGTTAAAGTGAAAATATTGGAGTATTGCAATCATATAATGGCTTCATAAAGGTTTTCCCTTGCGCAATTGAATAGAACGCGTGCGCGTCCGCAAACAAAAGGAAGGTATGAAATGTGCAAAAAATGTTAAATGGAAAATTACTAAGTGGCAACGGCAAGGAAGCGTCAAAAATGAAGGCAGGCACTTACATATATGTATGCGAAAGTTCTCGAAATATGATACATACTTTCTTATGCTGATTGTTGAAGGAAACTTTTATCGTTATGAAGTAGAAGGTTACAGAAATGTTACATAATATAATTTGTGGCTACATAGATTGGAATGTTTTTGTCAAAAAAATTAAATACAAATTAGTCACAGAAAATGTTTCAGTTTTGATCATAAAAAATTTACATATTTCTCTCCGGTGTTCAATAATATTTATGAGCGAACTAACTGAGATATGTATATTAGGCCTGGTCGATTTGTGGGGAGGCAAAACAATCGCCCATTGCTCTGTGATAATCATATTCTAGGGATAAAAATAAGAAACTTTGCCGAAGGAACCACACCTCCCACCTGATGTCCCCCAATTTGGGTCGAACTTTTTAGTTTCTTTTCTCATGTAAAGGCCAAAAATGGTGATATTTTGAAATGATTGTATGGGGAACCCCAGGGGAGTTCCAGGGGGTGTTCCACTGGCATGGGTGGATCGGCCGTCCAAAGTTAGTGGGGGTCGGTCATACATTTGGACTCGATTGGAGCACTCTAAATGGGTCAAAGTGGAATTTTTCGTTTGACCCGATTTTCACAGAGCAATGAGCGATTTTTAAATCGACCCGCCCTAATGTATATGTATATGTAGAAATGTCGGATGTACCAACTTTAGCAAATTCAATTATTCGTGCTAAAAATAGTTTATATTGCTCTTGGATTGAGAAAGATGACTAGTGGCCGCTGAATGAATTATTTCCAGCTTTGCGTTTTTACTATCATTACTTTTGTCACAGCGATTTCTCAACAAAAGCTCAGACAAACATCTAAAAATATATATACAAACGGACATTCTACAAAAAAAGGGCCGGAGATTGAGAATTGAAAAGGTCTGTTCAAAATGATTTAAAAAATTCGAAAAAAAGATCTGAAGGTAAAAAAGTTATATTAATTGGGCCTTATGTAGCGTTTAAGAAAGCAAAATCCTAAAAAAAGAAAAAAAGATTTGTAAAAACAACTTGTGCACCGCGATTACTCCAATTTCACAAGGTTTTTCTAAACGAATAGCCATCTTTGGCTACAACAAGACATAAAAGAGAAGTCGACTCCACAAAATCCAATTCAAACATGTTTTGGGACTCTAATCTGTAAAGCGATGGAAATGGGAATTTGTACGAATACGAGAACAGCAGTTTGGACCGGAAGGGAAGTATCAGATTACTTTGAAACCGGTACAGGGGTGAAACAAGGTTGTCCGTAATCACCTTTGCTCTTCATATTATACCTGAATGATCTGCATTACTGTTTGAAAGGTGGTCTACTGATTGATGGAATAAATGTATGCATTCTTCTATATGCTGATGACATTGTTCTCTTAGCTGATAATCCTAATGACATGCAATCTATGATTAAAAAACTAGAAATATATTGCGCTGAGTGGAACATGCAAGTAAATTCAATGAAATCTGAGATGATGGTATTTAGAAAAGGTGGTCAACTAGCCAAGTCAAAAAAATGGTGGTAGAAAGGCGAGGAAATAAAAGCGGTAGCAGAATATAAATATCTTGGTGTCATTCTCACATTCAAAATGGCGTTTGGTAAACATGTGCAAGCCAGGAATAATTCAGCAAAAGCTAGCATAAATTGTACATGGATCAACTTCCTAGCTAAGCCATACATCTCATACAAAGCCAAATGGAAGCTGTTTCAGGCTGTGTGCAGAGCCATACAAACATACGCCACTCAAATCTGGGGTTACACGCTGTTAGAAGAAGTAAGTAAACTTTAGCGTTATTTTATTAAAAGAATTTTCAAATTACCTGACTTCACCCCGAATTATGCAATAACGCTAGAAACTAACGTAGAAGATAGCTACTTATATTCGTTAGAACTACATATAAAATAAATTTGGAAAACTATCTATGAATACAACAGCAGTAGACTCCCGCACAAACTTACACAGTGCGAATTCCGAAAAAACGTGTTGTGGCTCAAACAACTCAATGACTCAGGTATGGAGTTCGGCCTAAAGCTTGAAGAAAATATAACTGCTACGGACTGGCATTAAACTACAAAATTTAAATATGGCAAAACAAAAAGCCCTAGCAAGTCAGACACAAATATTGGGTAGTCGAAAAAGTCTTTTCGTATTTCTAATCAAACTTCAAAATGTACTATTTTGGTCGACCACCTTTTGCCATTTTTCTTCTAGAGACATTATTCCATCAGTGTGAAACTTTTGTGGTTTCTCGGCGATAAACTGCGACAAGTAATTTTCACAGGCTTCTCTTGAAGCCAACTTTACTCCATTAAGAGAGTTCTGCATTGACCGAAACAAATGGTAATCCGATGGTGCAAGGTCAGGGCTATATGGTGGATGCATCAAAACTTCCCAGCCAAGCTCTCCCAGTTTTTGCCGAGTCATCAAAGATGTGTGTGGCCTAGCGTTGGCTTGATGGAAGACGACGTCCTTTCTGCAGATCAGTTCTGGCCGTTTTTTTTCGATTGCTTGCTTCAATCTCATCAGTAATAGATTTTTTTGTAACCAGCCTTTTTAAAATGGTTCAAAACCATTTGATGATGAATGTTTAGTGCCTTGGCGATATCATGGCAGTTTATGTGACGGTCTTAGTCAATATTTTCCATAATTTCATCGACTTTTTCAACGATAGGTCGACCGGAGCAAGGTGCATCTTTCACATCGAAATTTCCAGAACGGAAGCGAGCGAACCATTGTTGTGCTACACGAACTGATACAGCATCGTCTCCGTAAACTTCACAAATTTCATTGGTGGCTTGCGTGGCATTCTTCCCTTTTTTATACAAAAATTTCAAAATATAGCGAATTTCTTCATTATTTTCACTCATTTTTGAACAGCTATAACTTTTTTTTAACTTCTCCGAATTTAATTTTTTTTTGGTTAAATGAAGCTTAAAATGTCACCTTTCTAACATCATATGATATGACACAATGTGATTGGGAGCACTGGAGATAGATGACTCCAACGGCATCTATTGACAAAATACGAAAAGACTTCTTCGACTACCCAATATCTATATAAACACTTAGATCACTAAAAGGAGAATCATACTTTAGAGAAGATATGCGGCTAGCAGACATAACAAAAATATTTAAAGCAAGATATGGTTTGTTCCTACTACAACTACTACAATTTACTTTCGTATCGCAATTACTATTCGCATCGCATTAATAAATAGTTTATGTTTTATTGACAAATTTTTCGACACAATATACAGAGTTACCGGGAAAGGGCATTATTATTTCGATAATTCCAGATTAATTGCTTTATATGACGTGATGTGATATTGTAAATGTATACTTTTTCGAGTCACCACTTGAAACACTGCTTGTCGAATGCACAGGACCCGACATTGGAGATTCAATTACAGAAACGACCTCATTTTTTGTCGCTTTACTCCGGTAGTACAGCCCTAGAGGCTCTGGAGGTATATGATTAGCTTATTCGCAGAGTTAGCAAGCAAGCGGTATACAGACGAAGACAAATGCCTATATGTAAATATTTTCTACAGACACTGATAAAATATGCATATCGAAAATTATTGCTTAAACTAAAAACGCATTTGATTTGTTGTTAGGACGCCCAATATTTTTGAAAAAAAAAAACCTGAAGACACTGTGTCTTTACTTAGTTTCACACTTCTTTGGTCTTACTCACAAAGCCTTAATTAATGCTTTTAACAGTGTATAAGAATTTGAAAACAACGCAAAAAAAAAAATCAAAACGACCCCTTAGTCAATTAAAGTGATGGAACAGCAATGCAACTGTAGGTCGCTCCATTTGTGGAACAACATCAAGACGCACGCCACAAATAGGAGGAGAGCTCGGCCAGACACCCAAAAACGGTGTAAGCACCAAAAAAAGACATACTATGTACATATATATACAACAGCATTACAAAACGTGCATTGACGCGGATGATTAGCAAATTTTTCGTCACACAAATTTTGGCACAGTGATAAAGCCCAAAATGGCATATAAGCAGCACTCTAGCTGAGTCACACGCGAGATATGATAAGAAACATTATAAATTAACTAGACGATATCTACGAATGGCAGTCAGAACGCCAAATTATACAGTAGTCTGAAATCACATAAAAATGTTTGCCGATACATAAAAATTCTGCAAAACCACATCAATTTTCTTGGAATATTCTGTCAATATATTAGATATGTATAGGTATGCCGGCATATACGTACATATGTATGCATAATATGATTACCCTTTAGGAAAAACAATCCGAATGTAGTGGACACACTTCTAATGGCTTTAGAGCCTTCCATTATTACTTTTTTTTTTTTTGAAGCAGCAACTCATAAATTTTACTCAACGAAGTACAAGCCGTAGTATTAATGTTTTCCCACAAATGGAGGGGCCTACAGTTGTAAGCAGACTGCGAACGGCAAATGTTGTTTTATGACGACCTTTTTCATGGCCAAAATACAGTCGCAGGTTGTCCATTTTCTGTCGATGAGCAATCATGTAATACCATTGTACTAAATATCGACAAATAAGTATAAGCAATAAATTTTATCGTTTTATTGCAAAACCGGCCTTGATTAAAAAAAAAATATATACTAAAAAATAAATTTGAAAGTGTTTAAAATAGTTGAATAATAAAATTGAAAACTTATTATATTATATTCAAAAGGGATTTATATTTACTGAATTTGAAAAATTCAGATAATCTTTCCACTCGCGCCTGAACCAGCGATTCACTACATTTGAAGAAGTAGCCAAAAAATTACGGAATGAACACTATGAAGACTCTTACTTTGATCGCATGAGCGAGTATTTTTTTTTTGCATCAGATATAGGCTGTGTTCGAAAATGCAACATGGCGCGCAAACTACAATTGCATAACAAACAGAACGTTCAGAAATGCCAATATGGCAGCACTGCAATAATCAAGCGTTCAAAAAGACAACAATTCTATCAGTTGTCACTCATAATTTCTATCAAAAAATTGTTTACTGCATTTAACTACGATGTCTGATGAAAAGTAAGTGCAAAACTGTTTTATTTTAATTTTTGTATTGAAATTTAGTTAAATTATGTTAATAATAATTGTATAAATTATTATTTTTAAATTTTTAGTGAAAATCTCAGTAATGCGGAGACACAGTTATTGCTGAGAGTACGGTTGAATATGGAGGACGAGTTTAAATCGGGTAAAAGGAAAAAAAATGTATTGTGGAAGAAAGTTGTGACCGAAGTAAAAAATGTAAATCCCAATATAAGACTGGACAGCACCACCTTACTTTAAAAGTGGCCCAATTCATTCGGAAATGGGAATAGAAAATGTCCTCGGGAAACGACTTTATCGTTTTAATAAACGATTTGTTTTTAGGTATTTTTCTTTTTAAAGACAAACATTTGTGCCTAAACATTTTTCTCTTTGTCTTCAATAGCCTTCTTTTTCTTAAATTTAAAGAAAATCTATCTTTTCTTTGCTCACAAATTTCGTCTAGTGTTAGATTCAGCAAAATTTCCATTTTAGTATTATACGCGTTCAAAAATGCAAACAAACGTATTTGCAAATTGTCAAAAATTGTATAAGAAGTAACATATGTCAAACTTGCAGTGTTGCCACTGAGCTTATGCTGCAAGTCATGTCGCATTTACGAACACAGCCATATATATGGTTTTTCCTGCAGGGTAAGTGAACAAAAGCAGCAAATGAAAATAAGTATGTACACAAAAGCGCGTGGCTGCTGAAATATGTTTACAGACACATATACATATGTATGTTTTT